>SNQJ01S0058881.1:28464-42846 GCA_010110895.2 Picea sitchensis | reverse complement strand
AACAATTTTCTGACAATTTTGGCAATTTACTCTTTTTAGCAGTTTTTAACTTTGGGGCCATTTTGAGGGCCTAAATAAAGGTTTTTCGGGATCGAGCTTCTCAATGATGGCCAAAGGCTCTAATTGAGCCCTCAAAATGAATCTCTTCAACGATACCTTTCCAACGAGCTATCGTGCGCCCCAAACGGAGATCATATGCAAAAGTTACGCCCTTGGGAAGTAGATACACCAAACTACCCAAAACGGGGTCCACAAAACTATTGGCTTTTCATCTTTCGGGGTTAGGGTTTTAGATTTTCTTTATGATAAAAAGGCCTTTGGAGCCTCATTGTAAAATAATCTTCTTACGAATGCAATTAGTGGACACATCTCTTCTCAGAGATATGTTGCCACCATTCTAGCGAGTCTTTCACTCTGTATTTTTACAGACTTTCTACATTTTTGCTCATTGATAGAAAATTGTGTATTACTGTATCTATGTGTTTATCGTTACATCTCTGATACAATTCTGTTATATTATTGGATATCCGAGATATCTCTGTACATTTCTTTATTATATCTCCACTCCCATTTTGTGCCGAAAGTAATCTGGATCAGTGGTATCAAAGCAAGTTGCTCTTGATCATTTTTCAGTGCATGTCTTCGACGAGGTCCGAGTATAGCAAGTTGGGTCTCGAGCTTGTCTCTCTTGAAGACAATCGCTCTCGCACGCCCAAGAAACCCTCCATGGCAGAAGAAAAAAAAAACGACAGAGCAGACGATTCTATTAATCCATTGCTTGAGTAAGCTCTCACGCAACAGAGGGACAAAATGATGGAGAATTTCGCCCACATCCTTCAACGTCTGTCGATAACAACAAGCGCATCTTCATCAAGCGGCCACTTTGAAGGCACCTTGCCTTTCAAGGTACAAGTTAATTTTGATATTCCCATATTTAACGGACAGATAGATGCAAATGCCTTAGAAAAATGGTTAAATCTACTAGAAGGTTATTTCTCTGTTCATAATTTCTCCAACATGGAAAAGATCACCTTCGCACTCCTTAAGGCTCTCCCGCATGTCAAACATTGGTGGGAAACTTACTAGGAGCAAATTTCTACAAAGGAGTCTGGAATATATGGGGCCAAGTCCACTTGGGATTTTTTTGTGGATGCGGTAAAGGAACAGTATTATCCTGTTGGAAATTATGAGGACCAATAAATGAGATGGACCACACTGCGACAAGAGAGGGGCCAAGCAATTCCGGAGTTCACCAATACCTTCCATACCTTGCACACCAAGCTAGGTATCAAAGACTCCGAATGACATTTGGTTCTGAAATACCGTGGGGCTCTACACAAATACATCCAAACTGAAATGGATTTTCTGGACATCTCATCACTCGGTTTCACCATCACCTTCCATACCTTGCACACCAAGCTAGGTATCAAAGACCAATGACATTTGGTTCTGAAATACCGTGGGGCTCTGGCACAAATACATCCAAACTGAAATGGATTTTCCGACATCTCATCACCGGTGCTTCTTATCAATATGTTGTTAAATCAAGCAAAAATTTCATACCCAACAAACGCGCTCAACTGCAAATCCGCAACAACCAAAGTATGATAAAGACGGCTCCAACAAACAGCCTTAAAAACCGCCCGCCAATGTGAAAATAAGGGTTATGGGAAGATGAAGAAGGACATCGAAAAAATGGTATTAATTCCACAAAATCCCTCGCCACAACACCGATGAATGTCACCAAAACAATCATGTGTGGTTGATATCAAAGACAAGGAGCCGAACTCCCTCGATTCAGAAATATTTATAGAACACGATCTATTATAGACCCCATCATATTGTCGCTAATTTAGCAATTAAACCATAAGAACCCACAGATCCTAAAGAGGGAGAGAGCACTTTTTCATTCATAGATGAGGAAGGGGGCCCTGTTGCATTTTATAGTTGATAGCGAAGCTAGAAGAACCTCATCTCACAGAGGTCATCAAAACGCTTGGGATTGTTGACAATACCGTTGTTGAAAAAGTTGGCATCGACAAAAAGTCGGCGAAGGTTTAGAAAACATCGTTTCGGGAAAAATCGGCAAAAAAATCTTAAAACCACGACAAACATTAAAAATACAAAATATATTCATTTTTTCAAAATTTTAAACATATAAAGCAACAACAACAACAGATAAACACATTGGCACATAAATATGGAGAAATCACTGATATATATGTAGTCACTAGTGGATGCCAAATAAAAGTTATACATCAAAAATGACATCACATATATAAATATAAAATGTATCTCATGATTCATCATCATGATGGAGTCTAGATAATCCGATATATAATGAGTCAATGACAAATGAAATAAAACTAGCAAATTAGCTAAGCTATCTAATATCAACGCTATTCTCCCATTTTTACTTAGAAAATATATAAGTTATTTCGTCGCCCGCCTCGACAGTAGAAGGCCTTGCATCTGATAGTGGATGGCCACCGGTGTCTACAGGAGTAGATGCATCAATATGTAGAAGGTTGTGCTGATTATTGCACATCACCCTCCATGATGCTCCTCGTGCCACCTCCGCCCCTTCCTCCTCCTCCGCTTCCTCCTCTCCTGCTCCCTCCCAAGGCCCTGTTGTTGTTCGTGTTCCTCATCTATCCATGCAGGAGCCTCCTCCATGGTAGGCATCTAAGACTCCACCCTCCACTTAGACAATACATCAATATTGTCCAAGGAAATGGCATCCACATTTGGTGTTCTATCAATTTGCTTCAACCATAGTCGAAGATTGTAATGGACATACACCAATTCATTGAGACGTGAGAACTCTAACCTGTAAGAGGGTCATAAAAATTTAATGAGTTTTAACTTTGAGGGTCATGACTCATAAAGTATAATATATTAGACGGTCATAGATTCATAAATTACAAATTACAATAAATGTAATCGCCATAAGTTCTAACCCAGGCAAGTTTCTTTTGGAGTGTATTTTTTCAAATACACTCCAATTGCGCCACATCCCTAAGAGGTACATGTTTGAATCAGGATTCAAATGACAAATCTTCAGAATTTGGTGCTTTTGCACCATAATTTTTTCACCAAACATCTACAACAAATAAGAAAGAAAGATAACATAAATAAAACATAATTGAACTTTAAAATAATTTTTAAATTTAAAATACATACTGAAATTTGAATTTAAAAACATAAAGTTCTAAGTTGAACTATCTTCTAAATTCTAATGACTTACGTGGCAACAAAATGCTCTTTGAAGCAATAGCATCTTCATAGCCAAATAGTCCAATACCATCCCGATACATCTCTATCTCACATTAATATCAAGGCGACCGCGAGATCATGTACCATCCTCTGAAGACAAGCAGGGAGCCCTTCCATCACCTCACCATCAAAATCAAAGTTGCATTTGTAGGAAAATGTAGGTTGAGGAAAAGCATTGCTGCATGAATGGGTCGATGGAGCATCCCGTTCCATCGAGTATCAATCAAATCCCATAATAACATATACGAAACCCGTGGCTACCATTTCCCACATAATAAGCCCGAATAGCTTCTTTGGTCTTATCCATGGCCTCATACAAATAGGGCCTATTACCGGCTTATCGCTATCAACCAATTGAACAACCTTTACCAAAGGTTCAGTCACTGCTAATACCGCCACTCTTCCTGTGTGAAGAGAGTCATCAGACACCAATCTAGCAATGGCTTTCCATCCTCTTTCCTGCTATATGTAGAATCCGCTTAATTCATCACAAATGAAACATTTTGGTTTCAACTCAAACCGACATTGAAGCAAAGACTGAAGATTAATGAAGTTTGTGGCAAAACGAGTGATTGTGGGACGCCTAATTCCCTCGCTTTGGTGTGTGTCCTCATGAGGCTAAGAACCCAAATATGGCTATATATGAACTTGGGGACGCTCCTAGCTCGATCAATCACCTCCTTGATGAGGTTTTCCCATATCCTCGAGCATCAAATCAATACAATGTGCAGCACATGGAGTCCAAAACAATGAACGGTTCCTTTCCATAAGCAACCTACCAAAGAGCCACATAATTAGTTGCATTATCCGTTATGATTTGCACCACATTATGCACGCCGATCTCCTGGATGAATGCATCCATCAACTCACACAATGTTGCATCTTCACATGTGCCGATGCATCTATTGATTTTATAAACATGGCACCTCTAGACAATGTACCAAGAAATTGATAACGGACCTACCCTTCCTATCTATCCAACCATCAAACATCATCAGACATCCGTGAGATCTCCCATGAATGCTTTAGCTTTGCCAATCTAGAGTTGATGTCTGCCTTTTCTTCTTGAAGAATTGACCCCCGCAACTCCTCAAAGGTAGGGCTTTTATACCCTCGGCCAACAACAGCAATGGCATCACACATCCGTTGCCAAAATGGATTATTCTTTTTGGTGATGCCGAGAGGTATGTCACTATAGAAAAAGACACCTCCCCACAGCCATGACTGCTTCTTTCTTCTCCTTTTTCTGAACATTGACCTGATGGAAGGTTGTGCTTCAGGGGTGGTTCGTTCTGGAAATAAGATGAAGGCCTCCGGCTCGCGGTGCCTGAATCTGTGGAGCCCCTCCTACTACCCTGTCCCTCTGCGGCATATGTCCCTGAACTTCTTAATGATATTTCGGCCTTCCTTGCTGCTTTTCCATCTTTATTTTTATCCTTTGTTTCATGTGCATCAAACGCAATTCTCATAATCTCTGGGGTAGATTTAAGAAAAATCCCAACATCATGCCCGAGATTTTAGCCAAATGATATTTCAACCTGCAAATCCCTCTTGACATGTTCACCCCATAAAGTTTGCAATTCAATTTTTGTTGGTTTGTCCCATCTTCAGTGGATCCCATACACCCAAATGGATCCAAAGGCTTCAGCATATTTTTTAATGAAATTGACGTGCCTTCAAAATTCAACACTAAGGCACAAAAAAAAACGTTATTAAACCCCACTAATAAAAAATAAATGTTTCATTTGTAAAAAAAAAAAAAACGTACATCCAGATTAGATTATTAGCAATGAAAAATGACAATAAGAGGCTAGAGAAAAAAATTAACAAAATAGAAGGCCTAGCTTGCTGTCCCATAAAAAAGAAAAACATTACATTGTTCTATGGGCATGAAAATCATGGCAAATGACCAACAAAAAAAAACGAGGGCAGCAAAGAGGCAAGCAAACTTGCAAAAATCTATAGAAAATAAACATTAACATTGAGGGATTTAGATACATACCTATGAATGGAAGATCCAACACCGGTTGGCAAATGAAATTGAACCTTGTTCAATTTAGAAATCCTTGATGGTTATGATGATGGTTGTTAAGTTGCTCCCACAGTCATTGAGGAAGACCACAAACCCTTCTCCTTCCTTCCCCACAAGCAAAGATTTAAAAATGACCAAAAAAAACTCGGGCCTTATGACCGCTGGATTAAGACGCCGGGCTAATTTTTTCCATCGAATCATGACTTTAGGGTAAAAGTTGGTGATTTTTAGTAAAAGTCGCGACTTTTTCAAATGGTGTAAAATCGCGATTTTTTCGGTTTTCTTAAAAATCGACCAGTGGTAAAATTCGCGATTTTTTGAAAAAGTCGCTAAAAATCACCGACTTAATCAACACCGACAATACCACACCAAGAATCAATAATAACACCTGTGGCTTCGGGCCAGTGATCTAGATCTTCGTGGTTATCCAAAGAAGGTTTTCATTGTCATACGCATCCAACCTTCAAGGATGAGGTATTATGTGATGTTGCCCTCACTGGATGTCTCAGGGAAAACTCTTTGGGCCAACCATATATGTGGGAAGCCGCCATGCTATCTATGCGAGTTCGACTGTGAGTGGCCATTGTTACTTTGGGGTCATCTCTACAAGATACCGAGGTAGTTCCAACTATTGTCCCACTCAACAATGCCATAAGGTAGTATCTCATAATTAGCTGTAAAAATTCAGCTTCTTCACAATTTGTTCAAAAGGCTAACAGAAGGACATCAGAACCACTACGCCTCGCCTGCCATAACTTTCTATCCAACAGAAGAAAGTCCACAAGAATGTAGCAAAGCACAAAGATTCATTCCGCTATTCAAACATCCATGTAGTCCGACTGGTTGAACAGATTCAACCATGCCAGCAACAGGTTTATGACATCCTTCCATAGCATAACGTCTCCAACAAGGCAAGCAGCGCACCAAGATTCAATCGCTTTCCCCTCCCCCCCGAGAACTCAACGCAATGGAGACCATTGCTTCCTAAGGAGGGACGATTGATCCAGGTGGATATCGGTGGCCACCCACCTCTTCCAACTGGCTCAAAAAAAAATTCTGACGATTTTGGCAATTTACTATTTTTAACAGTTTTTAACTTCTGGGAACATTTTGAGGGCCTAAATGAAGGTTTTTCGAGATCGAGCTTCTCAATGATAGCCAAAGGCTCTGATTGAGCCCCCTAAATGAATCTCCTCAGCGATACCTTTCCAACGAGCTATCATGCGCCCCAAATGGAGATCGTATGCCAAATTTACTCCCTCAGGAAGTTGATACACCAAACTACCCAAAACGAGGTCCACAAAATTGTTGGCTTTTCATCTTCCAGGGTTAGGGTTTTGGATTTTCTTTATGATAAAAAGGCCTTTGAAGCCTCATTGTAAAATAATCTTCTTGCAAATGCGAGCAGCGGACACATCTCTGCTCAGAGATAAGCTGCCACCATTCTAGCAAGCCTTTCACTCTATATTTTTACAGACTTTGTACATTTTCACTCATTAATAGAAAATTGTGTATTACTGTATCTTTTTGTTTATGGTTGCATCTCTGATACATTTATGTTATATTATTGGATATCCGAGATATCTCTGTACATTTCTTTATTATATCTTCGCTCTCATTTCGTGCCGAAAATAATCCGGATCAGACACATTGGATGAAAAATACCATATTCCTGACTTTTGTATTGAATAATTCAAGGGCACTCAAATTCAATGCAAAACATATCATGGAAGAAGATAGAAACCTCCTTGAAGTTGGCCTCCTGGTATCTCTAATGAAGCAAAAGATCAGTTGTGGGGATAATTAAAGAAAACTTCAATTCAAACATGGACAGGATAAATTAATACGGGGAATACAAAATCACGGTAAGTATATTGTTTGTCAGGCATACAATCTTTATTGGGAATGCCCATGCTCAACTAAGAGAAGTCAATGTCTCGAAGAGAATTTGGAAGTCTGGATTATGTCCAAAAATAAAAGATTTCATATGGATAGCAGTTAAGAGTAGTGTTTTGGCATGGGAGAGTATTTAGAAATGGGTATAGTTTGGCACATCTCAATGTATCTTCTGCTATCTAGTTAAAGAAACTAGGGAGCAGATCTTATTACATAGTTCAGCAATTCAACTCTGTTGGAAATGAATGGGCATGTTAATGGATGGGCAGATAAGTCCTTTCAATAGTATATCATTTCTTTTAAGCAATAGGTTAAAACTTAATTATAAAGTCGATATCTTGTACCATGTATTGGATGTTATCCCTAGGTTTATTTGCTGGAATTTATGGTTGAAGTGCAATCAATGAATCTTTTAGAATCATACTTTATTCAATATTCAGTTAGTTCAAAGAATGCAAAAGAAGATTGGAGAAACAATTGAGGCCAAATTTTGGAAACCAGAAGATTTACAGATAATACCAGAGGAGTAAAGTAAATTTCAAACCAGGGGAAACAATTTAAGAAGACTGTCTATAATGCAACAGGCACCAACCAATCATCCAGATCTTCAGATAGATGGATTCCACTGAGATCTCCATATTTCATACTTGATTTTGATAGTGCATCAAAACGTAATTGAGAAAAAGTGGGTTGGAGGAATTATTTGAAATAGTCAGGGTGATCCTATTTTCATTTATGCCCAAAATGTTGAATATACCATAAACAGTAGGACAGAATGTAATGTTCCTAACTTGGCTAGTCTAGGAAACTCTGCTAATGTGTGTGTAGGATTAATTGTTTCCAGCCTATAAATGAGCATTCAAATAATAATGGCAACAAAAGACTGCAAAGCTTATATTATGAAATCTTCGTGGAGTACAAATGTCGAATGCGGTTGAATAAAATAAATCACTCGGCTACATCAATGACAAAAGGATCTTAACTAGAATACAATAGAAACTAAAACAATAATACCTGATATCAGAAGAATGTGGTGGAATGCAATGGATGAGATGAAGAACTGTTGCGGATATGACAGCTCGTACGACAACTGATGCAAGTCTGGAAAGTTCGCCCTAGTGGCTATACCTCTCGGAAATGCCTGGAAATTGTCCCAAACAATACGCCCTGCTCTGCCTCACAGTCCTAGTGACTGCCCGGACCTCAACTGGTGTATCTAGTCCCCGGATGGATCCCCTTGGGAGAAATGCACCCCTCTGCTCTAGAAAACTGCGCCCTAGTGATTCCACAATTGGAATCAGTTGATGTGTGTCTCAAACTGATTGCCCAGGTCTACTGTGAAATGAGTCGGAAGGATTTCCCCGGATCTGAACTGATGATCACTCGGGAACCTTGAATGTGTCTTCCCCAAGTGTCGCACTCCTAATGTCCGAAAAGTGCGCCCCAGATGATTCCTCCATCGAAATATGACAAGGAACCAGGCAAAAGATGCGCCTTGCCTTCCTCTCAACTGGGTCGAAGGGAAATCTCTGAACTCTCCCTGAAAGGAACAAGTCGATCCACTGAACCTCTTCAGAAGTTGCACCCTCACCCTGAATGAGTGTGCCCTTGTTGTTGCAACCTGCGAAACTGTTGTTGAAGATCAATGGAAGATCTATGTGACATCCCTGGTGACTAGGGTGTCTCTCAACACCGAAATCAGCGACTGGTGTATTCCTCCTAGAATCCACTGAGCTACCTCTCTTGAGATGCGCCTCTCCTCAATGACAAGTCAAAATCTACATAATGATGAATTAGGTCGTTGAACCTTCTCTTATAGCTGCCCGAAACCCTAATTCGTTGTTGACTTCTAATTTTAGCTCGTTTGTTCTATTTTTATCTCAAATTCGCTTATTAGCTCTTTTAGCCACTTTTAGCTCAATGTCACTTTTTGAATCTAACACCTTTGATTGGAGTGACCTCTAGTAATCCTGTTTACCCCTTTCTGGCCCTGGCTATAGTCTAACGGGGCGATTTAGACCATTAAGCCTCCTCTCTGGACCTCCTATTTGGAAAGGGACATTACAATCCTCCCTTCTCGAAATTGTTTGTCCTCAAGTAATACCAATCTAGGGTGTTGTAACACGTGCTTGCTCTCCCAAGTAGCGTCCTCTACTGGAATCACTCTCCATTTGATCAAACACTCTCTGATGACCCTACTCCTCAAATTCCACTCCCAAAACTCCAGTACCTCCTCCGGAACCAACTCCAACTGTCCCTCCTCATCCAATGGGGGAAGCTTCTCTGATGTGCTGATGAATTGTCCCACTACCTTTTTTAGGCAAGATACGTGGAATACGTTATGAATAGTTCTCCCCTCTAGAAACTCTAGCTCATAAGCAACCTCGCCTGCTCATAAGCAACCTCGCCTACTCAACGCATGATCATGTAAAGGCCATAAAATCTGGGCTTAGCTTCTCGACCCCACTCGTCTTCAGAGATGACTGTCTATAAGGTTGGAGTCTCAAGAAAACCATATCCCCAACCTCAAAGCTGCAATCTATCCTGTGCCTGTCCGCACTCATCTTCTGTCGATTATGTGCCATCTGCAGGTTCTCTTTCAGCAACTTGAGAATCTCCTGACTCTCTGTGATCCAATCCTTGGCTTTGGGAGCTCTGCTCTCCCCGAAAACCAAGTCTACCAAAGTGGTAGCATCATATCCATACAATGCTCGAAAGGGTGTCATACCAATGGACATGTGGAAAGTGGTGTTCTAGCAATGCTCTCCTAAATGTAGCCACTTGACCCATGTTCTCTGTTGTCCACCTACATAGTTCCTCAAATACCCTTCAACCCACTTGTTGACGATCTCAGTCTGCCCATCTATCTGAGGGTGATAGTTGGTGTTGGGTGTCAGCTTTGTCCTCACCAATCTAAACAACTCCCTCCAGAATGTCCCAATAAACCGACTATCCCTGTCACTGATGATGTCCCTTGACAACCCATGAAGTCTGAAGACCTCCCTGAAGAATAACTCGGCTACCTGAACTATGTTGTACTCTGTCGATATGGCATAGAAGTGAGCAAATTTGGACAATTTGTCAACCACTACATAGATACAGTCCTTACCCTGGACCTTGGGTAAGCCTGTGATGAAGTCCATCGATACACTTTCCCATTTCTGCTCTGGAATGGGAAGTGGTTGAAGTAGCCCTACTGAAAGAGCATACTTTGACTTGTTTTGCTGGCAAGTCACACACTCACTAATGTGTCTCATAACGTCCTGTTGGAGGCCCTTCCATGAGAACCTCTCCCCGATCTGTCTGTAGGTTTTGAAAAACCTCTTATGGCCTGCTAGTTGTGAATCATGAACTGTTGTGAGGATCTTCTTCTTGAGCCCCGAATCTGGCACTAAGTAGACTTTGTCCTTGTAGAATATGACATCGTCATTGACCCTATACTTGGCATCTTGTATCTACCCATCCATAACCTAACAAGCGAACTTGTTCTTGGAATATTCCACTAACAAGTGGGATTCCAATCTGTTGAAATCTCCATCAAAGAACATGTCGCAGGTCTCCACGATAGTGCATCAGCCACAATGTTCTTCTTCGCCTTGACATACTCTATGTCGAAGTCGAATGCTTGTACCTTCGTCACCCATTTTTGTTGGCACTCACTGAGGTCCTTCTGCTCAAGGAAATACTTCAAGTTGTTGTGATCTGTTTTGACCACAAATTTGCTTCACACCAAATATTGTCTGAATTTGGTGAAGGCATGCATGATTGCCACCATTTCCTTGTCATAAATGGAGTACAACCTCTCGAACTAACTGAGCTTCCTACTCTCAAATACAATGGGGTGTCCTCCCTGCATCAAAACTGCATCGATACCCTCGTTGGATGCGTCACACTCTAGTACAAATGACAAAGTGAAGTTTGGTAATGCCAACACTAGACAAGTGCCCATGACTTCCTTCATGTGATCAAATGCTTTATGTGACTCATCGGTCCAGATGAAATCCCCATGCTTGGTAAGATCCGTCAGTGGTGCTCCAAGCTGAGAAAAACCCTGGACAAACTGCCTGTAACCGTTGCACAGCCCGAAGAAACTCCTCAACTCTGTCACGCTCTTGGGCGTTGGCCAATCCAGAATGGCCTTGATCTTCTCCTAGTGTACCTGTGCCCCATGTGCACTGATGATGTGGCCCAAGTAGCTCCGTCATACTGAACTCACACTTGGACTCTTTGGCGTATATTGATTGCGCCTCCATGATGCTCAATATCTCATCCAAGTGCTTCATATGCTCCTGCCATGTCTTGTTGTAGACCAAGATGTCGTCGAAGAAAACCAAGACTGATTTCCTCAACTCATCCCTGAAGATGTGGTTCATGCAAGACTGAAATGTAGTTGGTGTGTTGGTTAGCCCAAATGGCATAACCAGGAACTCGAAATGTCCAAAGTGTCACCGAAATGTCGTCTTCTCTATGTCCTACTCTCGGATGTTGATCTGATGATACCTAGAGCGTAGATCAATCTTCGAGAAGAAAAATGCCCCATGCAGTTCATCCATCAACTCGTCAATGCGAGGAATAGGATATCGGTTCTTGATGGTTTTCTTGTTCAAGGATCGGTAATCAATGCACATCCTCATGGTACCATCCTTCTTCAGAACTAAGATAACTGAAGAAGCAAATGGCCTGCTGCTAGTTCTGATGTGTCCCATCGCGAGCAATCCTTAATTGTTTTCTCTATCTCATCCTTGAACCTCCTAGGATGTCGATAGGGTGGGATGATCATACGTTTGGCCCCCTTCTCCAACTCAATGGTGTGCTCAAACCCCCTGTCGAGTGGTCTCCCTGGTGGAATCGACCCAAAACCCTGATGATGTCATCCCAACAAGTTCCTAATCTCTGTATGATATTGTTGTCAACCCTCTGAATACTTTCGCGTAGTGATGAAGCACTCTGCGGCATATGCTACCTCCCCATGTCTGAATATCCTCTCCATCCTGTAGGCCGAAACTGTCACGGGTGCTCCTGTGGACATGCCTCTCAGAACAACCCTCTTCCCGTAACTGTCTCTGAACCCCATCTCCAAGGTTTGGTAATTGGTGGTGATTTTGCCCAAGGTGATCATCCACTGGACTCTGAATACCACATCTGTGTCAGACATGTCAACCACATAAAATGTGTCTCTCACTGTGTAGTTGCCTAAGTTTATCTCCAAGTCCGGAACTCTATCTAGACACTCCACTATATGGCCATCTGCTACTGCAACATCAAACCCCTCAAACTCCTCTGTCTTAAGTGCCCATCTCGATACCAATGAAGCGTCGATGAAGTTTTGGGTGGCCCCACCATCTATTAGGGCGATTATCCGTTGCCCCTGAATAGTCCCTCTGATCCGGAGGGTATCATAACTGAGAACACTAGAAAGGGTCACTATGACTCCTCCCTTTGTTGGTTTTTGTCTATTAGCCTTCTCAGGAGGCTGTGGAACTACCGGTGGGTGGGCCCCTGCCGGTCTCGAGGGTTTACAGGGAGGTTGCTCCTCTGCCTATGTTGACTCCTCCTCTGAGCTAGTGGATCCACTGTCATGCTCCTCCTCCTCACTGTCCACACCGTCTGTTGCCACCTCAATATAATGAATCTCTCCCTTGCCCATGCACCTGTGGCCTGGGACCCAAGGGTCTCTATAGTTGAAGCAAAGTTTCTTCCTCATAAGCTCTCGCCTCGTCTCATCATCCAGCTTCTCCTTGCCCTTCCATTCTCTCTGGAATGGCTTCCTGTCTCGATCCTTCTGTGGTATGAAGGGTTTGGAAAAGGGTTTAGTCTTTGGCACTGAGTCTGCCAAATCTTGAGTGCGTAAGATGGCATCCTGCAATGTGTGAGGCATGTATGCATTCACCCATCCTCTCAAGGGCTCTGTGAGTCCCTCTGTGAATAACATGATCATCCTGGGCTCTGATATATCTGTCACTGCCACTGCTACCTGCTGAAACTCCATGATGAATGCCTCTATTGTGCCAGTTTGTCTCAACTGGGCTAGATCCCTAAAGTGGATCTCAGGATCCCTCCTGTCAAACCTGTCCACGAGTCTCTCTGTGAACTCCCTGTAGGAGGTGATGTGACTGTGTCCCAACGTCACCAATCCATGATGCCACCACTCATGTGCCTCACCCTCCAAGTGTACAGTAGCGAAATTGATGGCCTTTGTCTCAGTCATCTGGTTGAGCTTGTAGTATGTGTCTAGATTTTGTACCCAAGCTCTGGCGGTGCATTTGGATTCTTGGACGATCCGTCAAAAGAAGGTATGGTGAGTTTACCAACTTTCCGGATGAAATCAATGTTATGCCCCTGCTGCTGCTGTTGTCCTCCTCTCTGTGGCTCTCTGGGGCGGTTCTTGAGTCTGAGTTCACAATACTCCACCACGGTAATGCCCTGATGGAAGTCACGGCCCAATGTTGCATACTCCCTCATGGACTCTGCAATGTCCTCCGCCTGAGTGGGCGGCCTCTGTGTTATCGGTCGTTGTGTTGTTGCTGGGAGTGCCCTCTGGAAACTGGGGAACAATGGCCTAGGAATCCTACTCGAAGAGGTGTATGTGCGAGTAGGAGATTGGGGTCTACTGCTTTCCTCTGAGTTCCCCTGTGCTGCATGTGGGGCTTGTTTGCCCAGTGTGCCCACTATCTCCAATCTATCAGCCATCTGTGCCAAGGATTGATTCATGGCCTACTGACTGACTACCAGATTGTCGAGTACCTGCATGAAGGTAGGTCCATGGGGGTCTTACCACTGCCCTCTGGTCTCTCATATCTGTCTCCTAACATCCTCTCTGCCTCATGCTCAGCCTCACGCTTTGCCCTTCTCTCTACTTCCCTCTGTGCGTCTTCCTCTTCCTCTGAGCTGGGAGGAAAAGGGGGAAAATCAGGTCTAGGTCTTCCCTCCTTGCGTCTGTTGTAAGTGACATATTTGTCACCTACATGCTCACGGCCCCCTGGATCCTTTGTTGCACTCATCATCTTTAGTCACAGGCTGGCGGGACTAAAGCTTTGATACCACTGTAATGTTCCTGACTTGGCTAGTCTAGGAAACTCTGCTAATGTGTGTGTAGGATTAATTGTTTACAGCCTATAAATGAGCATTCAAATAATAATGGTGACAAAAGACTACAAAGCTTGTATTATGAAATCTCC
>SNQJ01S0058881.1:17127-28414 GCA_010110895.2 Picea sitchensis | reverse complement strand
AGTAGCGAAATTGATGGCCTTTGTCTCAGTCATCTGGTTGAGCTTGTAGTATGTGTCTAGATTTTGTACCCAAGCTCTGGCGGTGCATTTGGATTCTTGGACGATCCGTCAAAAGAAGGTATGGTGAGTTTACCAACTTTCCGAATGAAATCAATGTTATGCCCCTGCTGCTGCTGTTGTCCTCCTCTCTGTGGCTCTCTGGGGCGGTTCCTGAGTCTGAGTTCACAATACTCCACCACGGTAATGCCCTGATGGAAGTCACGGCCCAATGTTGCATACTCCCTCATGGACTCTGCAATGTCCTCCGCCTGATTGGGCGGCCTCTGTGTTATCGGTCGTTGTGTTGTTGCTGGGAGTGCCCTCTGGAAACTGGGGAACAATGGCATGGGAATCCTACTCGAAGAGGTGTATGTGCGAGTAGGAGATTGGGGTCTACTGCTTTCCTCTGAGTTCCCCTGTGCTGCATGTGGGGCTTGTTTGCCCGGTGTGCCCACTATCTCCAATCTATCAGCCATCTGTGCCAAGGATTGATTCATGGCCTACTGACTGACTACCAGATTGTCGAGTACCTGGATGAAGGTTGCCTCTAGGTCCATGGGGGTCTTACCACTGCCCTCTGGTCTCTCATATCTGTCTCCTAACATCCTCTCTGCCTCATGCTCAGCCTCATGCTTTGCCCTTCTCTCTACTTCCCTCTGTGCGTCTTCCTCTTCCTCTGAGCTGGGAGGAAAAGGGGGAAAATCAGGTCTAGGTCTTCCCTCCTTGCGTCTGTTGTAAGTGACATATTTGCCACCTACATGCTCACGGCCCCCTGGATCCTTTGTTGCACTCATCATCTTTAGTCACAGGCTGGCGGGACTAAAGCTCTGATACCACTGTAATGTTCCTGACTTGGCTAGTCTAGGAAACTCTGCTAATGTGTGTGTAGGATTAATTGTTTACAGCCTATAAATGAGCATTCAAATAATAATGGTGACAAAAGACTACAAAGCTTGTATTATGAAATCTCCGTGGAGTACAAATGTTGAATGCGGCTAAATAAAATAAATCACTCGGCTAAATCAATGACAAAAGGATCTTAACCGGAATACAATAGCAACTAAAACAATAATACCCAATACCTGAAGAATGTTGTGGAATGCAATGGATGAGATGAAGAACTGTTGCAGATATGACAGCTCATACGGCAACTGTTGCAAGTCTCGAAAGTTCTCCCTGGTGGCTATACCTCTCAAAAATGCCTAGAAATTGTCCCAAACAATGCACTCTTCTCTGCCTCACAGTCCTAGTGACTGCCCGGAACTCAACTGGTGTATCTGGTCTGCGAATGGATCCCCCTGGACGAAATGCGCCCCCTCTGCTCTGGAAAATTACGCCCTAGTGATTCCACCGTTGGAATCGGCTTATGTGTGTCTCAAATTGATCGCCCAGGTCTACTGTGAAATGGGTCGAAAGGATTTCCCCGGATTTAAACTGATGATCGCTTGGGAACCCCGACTATGTCCTCCCCAAGTGTCGCACTCCCAATGTCCAGAAAGTGCACCTCAAATGATTCCTCCGTCGGAATCTGACAAGGAACCAGGCAAAAGATGCGCCTTGCCTTGCCTTCCTCTCAACTGGGTCGAAGGGGAATCTTTGAACTCTCCCTGAAAGGGACAAGTCGATCCACTGAACCTCCTCAGAAGTTGCACCCTACGAAACTACTGTTGAAGATCGATGGAAGATCTGTGTGACCTCCCCTGTGACTAGGGTGTGTGTCTCTCAACACCAAAATCAGCCACTGGTGTATTCCTCCTGGAATCCATTGAGCTACCTCTCCCATGATGTGCCTCTCTCCTCAATGACAAGTGAAAATCTACATAATGATGAATTAGGTCGTCGAACCTTCTCTTATAGCTACTTGAAACCCTAATTCGTTATTGACTTCTAATTTTAGCTCGTATGTTCTATTTTTAGCTCAAATTGGCTTAAAAGCGCTTTTAGCCACTTTTAGCTCCATGTCACTTTCTGAATATAACACCTTTGACCGGAGTGACCTCTAGTAACCCTGTTTACCCCTTTCTGGCCCTGGCTATAGTCTAATGGGGCGGTGTAGACCATTCAGCCTCCTCTCTGGAGCTCCTATTTGGAAAGGGACATTACACAGAAGCATATTACAGCACAGGAAGGCCTCAAGATCGCATATTTGAGAGTTGATACTAAATGGTGATTCAAACTTTATAATTGATATGGTTATGAAATCTAGAAACAATTGTTTACAGTTAAATTGGAAGCTGGAAGTTGTGATTCAAAACATCTAAGAACTAACAAGTCATTTTACAATTTTTGAATCTACTCATGTCAAATGCAAAGCTACTATGGTGCAAATAAATTGGTGAATTTGGGCACTAATGAACATGGTGGTATACAAGTTGTACAAAGGACTATGACAAGTTCCTAAGAATATTAGTAACCATTTAATTGATTTGATACCTAAGTTGCACGAAATGGGGAAACCCCTGGAAGTTTCCGAAACGGGGACGTCAAAAAATGCGACCCTCCAAAAATGGAAACATCGTATGAAGAAAAAATAATGATACACATAAATGACATTTTAAAAGGAAAATGTAACAAACATAAATATATACAAAGATATAAATAAATAATTATTAAATAATAATAATTAATACAACATAACAAAAAGACATGTCTTATCCAAAAGACATGTCTATTAATGAACGGCCACCCCTACGTGGGTATATATGGCCCTCATTGTCATTGTAATCAATCATCTCATTCTTATACATTTTACTCAATATAATATTATTTTATCATAAATTGATTACCTTATTCTATCCTACTTAAATTGGATATTCTTATAATTGTCAAACAAGTTTGTTTGTCACAGTGGTATTAGAGCCGAATCTGATCCTGACCTTTGGCCATTAGACCCTTGGTCAAATTTCGTTGCCCTTGGCAAGTATCTATTGGCTTTTAGCTACAAACACAAGTTTTCAGAGTTTCTCTGACCTTCTGGTCTTTGACCGATAGAAGATTAAAAAATAAACCGGCCCTTGGCCACTTGCATTTTAGAAATTTCTTTGAAGAAAAAAGTTATTATGTTGCAATTTAAAAATATATACATATATATACCAGAGTCACATATATAAAAACAAAAAAAAATCGGTGCAAAAGAAGAATCATTCGCTGCAGATTTCATAAGGAAGTTCTCTGTATAAATTTTTAAAGTAATCTGTCTGACATTTAGAAGGCAACACTAAAACTAAGCAGACAGTTCTCAGCTCATTGTGGAAAAGGAAATCAAACCAAATTATAGAAATTTGTGAGGAACTGCAGCCACCAAAATTATGTCATACGCCCTAAAAATTAGTACACTTAATTATTGATCCGTACATATACCAAAAATATAGCAGTCATACAGTCGTTCCACATATTAGCCGTTTCTAGCGATACCAGCCGTCGTACTGTTATTGTTGTCCTTTTTGCATTACCGTACCACAATTATTACACCCAGAAATCGGTCCGCACAGAAAATTGTTGCAAACAAATTCGTATTGTCTGTCTGTACAGGTCACGTATCAGCCATACAGCACTAAAAATCTATCTGTACAATTAAATCTATGTTGCCTCCGCATGCCGTACAATTTCCATGGGTTTAATTGACACTAAGACTGGTCTGTACAAAGATTGAATCGGACCGTACATAAAAAAAAATTTAAAAACTCCTATTAAATTTCATCATCAGTACCCTCCGTACATCCCTTCATATAGTTGTGTTCGTAACGTTTTAATTGGGGGGTGGAAGTTGGTATATATTTTTTTTAAAAAGATATTTTTTTAAAAAGGAGAAATTCACCTTTATTAAAGATATAAACAGAAATATTTGAATTCAAAAAATATATATATTTATATAAATCATAAAATATAAATTATATTTATATAAATTATAAAAAGTATCAAAGAGAATTATACAAGGTGAAAAGAAAGAAAAGTGAAGGAAGGAAGATATAAGTTCAAAATTAAAGGTATTATTTATCATAAATTATGGACAAGACCAAAATGGCCAATTCTA
Source organism: Picea sitchensis (assembly GCA_010110895.2). Taxonomy (NCBI): domain Eukaryota; kingdom Viridiplantae; phylum Streptophyta; class Pinopsida; order Pinales; family Pinaceae; genus Picea; species Picea sitchensis. The sequence goes on along the minus strand of SNQJ01S0058881.1, from coordinate 24,342 downwards.
AAATGACGAAAATAGGAAGATTTACTTATGAAGGTTGTCCAACTTTATGTTACGGGTTTTCGACATTAGAGGGGAGTATTCAAGGAAGAGAGGTTCACATCGTTATCAACTTGGATCATAATGCAAATTACATGAATATTGACTTGGCAAGTCAATTATTAATTCCAGAGCCAAATATAATAGAAAAGGAAAATTATTTTCGAATTAAGGAGTTACAAGTGACGATTGATGAATATGAGTATATATCTCAATTCTATGTTACAACTATGTATAAAGAAGAAATTGGCATCGTCATCGGGTTACCCTGGTTTAAAAATCTAGGTACCTTCGTCTTAAACATGGAGAAAAAGTCTGTGGAATTTCCCCATAAGAAGATGATGACACTTCAAGACACTACAATGAGGTCAAAATTGATTATACCTTCATCAGAAAATTTTAAAGATATCTCGAAAGTAATCCTTCAAGAAAACCAAAATTCAGTGTCAAGTATGCAAAAAGAATTTGACAAAGTTACCAAGGATAAAAACAAAGAAAATTTGTGTTTAAAAATAGTCAAAAGCTACTTAAAAGTTAATCTGATCAAGAAGTCAAAGAATTCAAAACAGTGCGTTCAAAAGTTAGAACAAAAAAAAAACAATCTTGAGAGGAACCTATCAAAAAAAAATGAAGAAAATTCTCGTTTGAAGAACCTTACTCGAGGGTTACTAGAACAAATCAGAAAGTTGGAGGAAGAGAAACTTGGGAATCCAAACATTAAAGATATCGCCAAATCAAATAATAAAGAAAATTTGCCTCTAAAAAATCATAATAGAAAACCACTGATGCAAATTAAAAAGCTTAAGAATGATAAGAGGTTGTTGGGAAACAAGTTAGAGCAAAACCAAGAGGAAGCATCGAAGTTTTCAGATGAACAAATCCAAGTTATGGAAAATGGAACAATTACAGATCCAATCCCTGTCACAGCTCAAGAAGCTGCAAAGTCCACTAAAAATAAAAATTATTAAAAAATAAATAAATAAAAACATCACATGTTGGAGTACAAACGATGGGGACTCCAAGTGTACGTACTAATAGAAGTTCATCAATTAACCAATCAACATCAATGTGTGAAGAAGATATCTTAAACAGTTAGATTATCAATATCACTCAGGTCATGAACGATTAACTTATCGTCGGAAAAATATTGATACGAGCGCAATTCAGTCTCATGATAACCATTCATTGTGGAAGTACAACAGTTTGCAAAAGATTGAATTAGGATGGTCTGACCATTTCACAATTCGACATTTCTCCTCAACTCTTCGGCACTCAAATTGTATCGTATCGTCAACCTTGACAACGCCAAAAATAGAGAATCATGCATTGCGAGCCAAAACAAAGACGTAAGCCTCTCCATAAATACGCTTTGAGGACAAAGCATCTCTAAAGGGGAAGGAAATGTAACAAACATAAATATATACAAAGATATAAATAAATAATCATTAAATAATAATAATTAATACATCAAAATGAAAAGATATGTCTTATCCAAAACACATGTCTATTAATGAAAGGCCACCCCTACATGGGTATATGGCTCTCATTGTCATTGTAATCAATCATCTCATTCTTATACATTTTACTCAATATAATATTATTTTATCCTAAATGGATTACCTTATTCTATCCTACTTAAATTGGATATTCTTATAATTGCCAAACAAGTTTGCTTGTCACAAAAAACCATGTCTATATTAACATGAAAGGACATGTGGCACACAATTAGAGCAGTAATGTCTTGCATCAGGACACTTGGATACAACAATGGAATAGGAGCATTGGACTAACATCTTGTTAGAGAATGCACCATCCTAGAGGAGAGGCATTAAACCTTGTTATCCCCATTTTGTGGGATAACTAAGGAGATTATGTCTCAAGGCCCCCAGGTTGCAGATATGGAGTGACAAGACACTGCATGACTAGCAGTATCCTTTTACACAGATGGAGACCCTTCTCACCACCACAGAGGTCGTAGATTTTTAGACGGCATCCACCACACCAGCTCGCTTTTGAGAGGCAATGGGTCTTGCTCCATGAGGTGCAAGTCAGGTATTATGGTAAGTGTCATTTCAATATTTGAGGCATTTGAGTATGTTGTATCTTAGGCTGCTTTAGATTTCATGACATATGCTTGGACATTATGCCTGTTGCCCAACTTCACCTTGGTGGTTGACACTGTGCCCTAGTAAGTGGTCTTCCTTGGAGATGGGTTTGCTACTAGGAACTCCCTTGAAGAGCTATCGTGCCATTCTCGACCATACTTACCACTTTCCATCACTAGATCCCCCCATTTCCTTATCTCTTGGGATTTTAGGGTGTATTGACCCAAGAAGGGGTTGTCCCTCATTCTATAGGAAGAAGAGGTTGAAGGCCCAGAGGGATTGTTGTTAGATAAAAGATAAAATCCTATGTATAAACCTTTCAGATGCTTCGCCCAGGGATCCCCCAAGAAAGCAATGAAACACTTATCTGTAAGAAAAGGGGGACCCACAAGAATAATGATTAAGAATTCTTAAAGGGTTAGTTGGAGGATAAGAGGTCTCATCACGAGCCGGCCTATCAGGATCATGGACATTTAGTGGTATTACATTACCATCATCTGGTCACCAAGCCAGGGTAATGGCTCTCAGTTGCATGGCTGAGAGAAAGGGGGTCTCATCACGAGCCAGCTTTCTCATTTCCACTAGGTGTTTGTGAATGACATTGTCATTATCTAGACGCCACGCCAGGACAGTGGCCTTCAACTTGTCCGTAAAATTATGAAAGAAACAAAGGATGGCAAAACGATGGGCTTGGAAAAATTGCATTGCAAACGAAGGTGCCACACACCCTCTACAAAGGCACCCATGAATGAGAGACTACAACCCCCTGTATGTCATGAACCCCATGCCCATTGAGTCTTGACCCTTAACCATTTCATCCACTTTACATGGCTTAGAGAGAGATCTCTTGGAAACTCTCCTTGACCTAGGGCAAGACCTACCCAATAGGACACCTCGTCAACCCTCCCATATCCAAGCTTGGCAAGTTGCATAATGTCTTTGATTACTTAATTGTTTGACAAGGTAATCTTTGATGCACATGCTTAGGTGGCTCATTTATTGACTTGATTTACTTATCATGATATTTTGACTTGAGATCCTTGGAGGGCGTGCTTATTTGTCTTTGCAAGACCTAATTGGTGGACAGTTTTGGAGGAACAAGCCTAGCTTGGGATTCCATGGGGCTTGAAGCCCACAAGTGAATGCCAAGGGCCCGCATGAGATGAAACTTTGGAGGCCTAGAAGATGACTTGGATGACATAACCTAGCCCCTACATGCCAAACGTTTTTCTTAGGAGAGGAAAAACGTCATCTTTAGGAGCATGACGTCATCTATAGGGGCTAGGGTTTAGTGGTGAGCTTACACTCATTGACACATCGACGTTTTGAGGAGAATTGGGCTTTGACCATGAAGGAAGTGACGTGGATGCTTGACATGTGGCTTTGGGAAGCCTAACTACACTCCTACACCAACAACTTGCTCCTAGTGCCAAAACATCCCCTAAAGGGTTGACATCATTCTAAATTAGGGTTTCTTTTGTGTAAAAGAAAATTTTAAGTTAATTGTTTAATATTATTTTGTAAAACGGGTAGGATTAGGGTTGTTGACCCCTAATCTTGTGGTTTACCCTAATATTATGTGGACAAACTATTTTGGAGACATTTCGTATAAATAGAGATCATAAAAACTCATTTCATAATATAAATCTCCCATTGTAAGAAGTATTGGGCTGACATTTTCACTACTCTTGGTGATTTTGGTGTTTCTCTCTTGTGGAATGTCTTTTGATGAATGTCTCTTGGTGAATGGATGAGGAGGAGTGATGCCCACCTCCCTAAAGGCTTGATCTCTTGAATCTTGGATGAATGTTGCATGGTAACTAGAGTTTGTTCCTAAGTTGCATGAAACATGAAAACTGTACAAGTTTCGGAAACAGGAACACCTGGAAATATGACCACACCCAAATGGGTACATCAGAGGAAATGATATATATTAAATAACACCTTATCTTATAATAAAATAAAAATGATAGGTTAATTTATTGGTAGGTTTAGAAACAAATTAGAGGTTAATTTGTCTTCATTTTCCATATATTAGGGTTCTTTATACTTCCTATGGGATCCCACGCCCCTCATGGGCACTTGGGGGTTTCCGAGAAGTTTCCAAGGTGTTTCCGAGTTTTCGGATGTTTCTAGTATGGATACATGGGTAGTTTAAGAGTTTTGTGCAACAAAAGTTTGTTCTCTCATTTTCTTGGATTAGGTAAGGAAAAACCTACACATGCTATTATTTTCTTGCTTACTTTGGTTATTGTTGGTGGAAATCCTAGGGAGGAGTATGCTAGATACACCCTCTGTCATTGTTTCATCTCTTTGTTAAAGGTTTTAAGTCTTTTTTTTTGCAAGGGTTGCTAGGAGGAATACAAGTGTGTATACCCTCCTAGATTTACCCTAAGCTTGGTTGGCATACCCTAGGGAGTAAGAGGGTTTACACCCCTAGGGTTGTTGTGGATCTAGCTTGTGCTCTAAAGACTCCATCCCCAATTTTAAAGGCACTAATCTGAAGTATTCTTGCATTGGAGAAACAAAATATTGCATTGGGAAACGTAATTTCTTGTCATATTAACTTTTTGCAACTTGGATTGTGTTCCTTGTGCTTAGAGCACCTCTCAACCACTAGGGTATCCCCATCAAAGGGGTAGTTCTTGTTGTTGTTACAAAATTGCATCTTCAGCCATTAGGGCTGCAGAAACCATAATCTAATTACTTGAATAACTCTCTAATTAATCGTTGGAATTTGCCCAAAGTTTGCACACTTACACTTCTTGGTCTAGTGTACTTTTTGGCAAAGTTTGGAGGAGTTTTAGTGGCTGATTTTCTTGTTGTAATAAGTTGATTGTTACAGCCGTAAGGATGATATATATTGTTACTAACAGCTGCTATTAGGGACAGCAAGCTTAACTTGCTTGTCCAATTGGTTATATTGCATCATATGCTTGTTTTTTTGGTGTCTCAGGCAGGTACTTCATTATCAGCAGGTCACTCAAAATATTTGGCAACCCTTGAAACTTCCCAAGATTCTTTTCCAAGACCTTCATACCACTTAGAATTGACCTTTAGGGACATCCTCTTTATCTTCATCCTTTTCCATCTCATTCCCCCTAGGGTCACCGAGATTCCCCCCTTGAGGTGACTACCTCACCTCTAAAGTGACGGGGACACCTGCATAAGGTGACAGTGGGTAGGTGTCCTCCTAGTTGTCGCCAATTGGTGGTTGGGTCGAGCTTTTCCCAAACTACAACTTGTGCCATAACAAACCCTAGGAGAATCATTCCTCGAGGGCGTTTCTTCATGAGGGTTGGATAAACCTTAGTATGACGCTTATACATCCTTGTATTTTAGAGCAGTGTTATCAAAACCGGACCGGTCAACCCCAAAAATGTTAACCAGTGGACATTGAGGTACATAGAGATCTTCGTGCTTTTGATTAAATGCCAGTTCCATACCCTCATACATGATAGAATCCAGTGGAAACGTTGTAATCCTACCAACCTTGAAATCCTGAAAAACATTAAGTCTGTTGAATTTTGAATGGGACCTAAAATTCTACTTTCTCCATATGAAGTCCAATGAGGTTTTGCTCTTCAATTTTGCTATGGATTTTTTTTTTCAACATAAATCTAAATTATGAATGGCCAAAGGCAAGTTGTGGTCAAAGACCAAAATCAGAGAAACTCTGAAAAGATAGAGTTTGGCTAAATGTTGGATTAGAGAAAATCTAAATAAGTGTGGCCAATGGCCAGGATCAGACTGGATCTGATATCAAATGTAACGAACCTAATCTGATTCAGATCACACACATCCAAAACATTTGGAACGGTATAAAGAAATCCATGTGGATATAATAATATATTGAATAATAAATGAGAATATGACAGTATGATTACAATCGAGAATGAGGGCCACCTATATACCCACGCAGGGGCGCCCTTTCCTAAGTGACGTGACCTTTTTTTGAGAGGTGTCTCTTCATTACAATTATTAATTATTGATATATTGATTACTTATTTATATTTATATTTATATTTTATATTATATTTATATTTTATATTATAATTATATTTTATATTATATTTATATTTTATATTATACTTATATTTACGTCTGTTACAGAGCCACACAATCTCCCTTGTCACCTCTGCAACAACCACTACTCTGCCTCTGTAGTGGAATTTGTTGGAACAAATTGTTTGAGCGATGCCCAAGAGATAATTGTTAATCCAAGACTCATGAGGTATACTGAAGTAGACTATCTCCTTGTCCCCATAAAATTTTGAATTTGTATGTCCAACTAGTTTGAAGTCCTCCACCTTTAGAGTATTTGAGTCTAAAGTCTTAAGTTCCCTTCAAGTACCTTAGAACCCTCTTTGCAACACACCAATGTCCTTCACAAGGTTTTTGCATGAAGCTAGAAAGGATCCCAAGCTCTGTTGAGAAAATCGCCTAAAAATCACAAAAATCGCGAGAAATCGCGATTTTTTCTTGAAGACGATTTTTTCAAAAAAACTCGGCCGATTTTTTGGCGATTTTTAAGGAAAAAATCGCGGGTCGATGGGAAAAAATCGGTTGTCTAAAAAAATTTTGAAATCCGCGGGTTTAAGGGGTCTGTGAAGGGGTTTTTGTGTTTTATTTGTGCATTTAGCCAAGGAGGAGAGCCAAGCCATTCAACCAGCCAAGAAGGAGTTTGCCATTGGGATTTTGTGGATTCAAGGGTCAGATTTGTGGATTTGGTATTGGAATTTTTAGTCCATTTCACAATTTTTGCATTTGGAAGTAAGTAAAAAAATTTGCCTATTATTTCTCATTTTTTCACCATAGATTTTCATAGGTTTTCAGTGGCAATGAGTTTTACATCTTCAAAATAGATTTTTGATGGATCAAAAACCATTTTTTTCCATTGTTATGAGAATATGACAGTATGACAATATAATAAATCAAGTTTGAATGCTAGATACATAATTGATTTATCTCTAATTTTTAAATTTTCATTTTTTCATCAATAACACATGCTAAAAAACGATTTGTTTTGCCCTAGGTTCATATTTTTCCATATTAAAGATGCCAAAGCCATTGG
>SNQJ01S0058880.1:21841-42882 GCA_010110895.2 Picea sitchensis | reverse complement strand
AGGACATGATCCCACCATCAGGTTACCATAATTCAAAGGAGAGGCATCAGAGGACCCTGAAAAGCACTTGTTCATTTGCGAAAAGATCTGGGAAGAAAAATAGATCACAGATGAGGACACTAAACTTGCGCAATTATCTATCATGCTAAGATATCACAAACTACATTGGTACATGAGCATAGTTGCAAACAGTCTGCCAGGGACAACCAGAATGATTGGAGACATCAAAAAGCTATTGATAAATGAATTCAAGAAGCCTAGATCAAATGATCAATACATGAATGAGATGATAGAGATTAGACAGAAACCAAGAGAATCTGTATGGGAGATTGACCATATATTCAAATGATTGAAGGGAAAGATAAAGTATGTCATGAAATATATGCAGCATAGGCATCTATTTGTCAATTCACTACTACCACACTTGAAATACCCCTTGCGACAACAAAAATTTCAAACCCATGCAGAGGCTCTATAGGAATCCCTACAACTGGAAGAGAACAAATATCAGAAGATTGATCCATCCATAGAGGAGATGAAGGAGGATCTGAAGAACTTAAAATTTCAGCTAAATCAGAACAAAGGTAAGGACAAAAGAGAAGTCATTTAGTGTACCACATGTAGGATAGAAGGACACCATAAGAACGAATGTCCAACATTCGCGTAGTACATGGCAGCATGACTGCCAAACCCTTTGCCATCAAGAGGACTATGGTGTGATATCTGTAAGAAACAATGGCATGATCCATATCATTGTCCAATGATGTATAAATACCAGACAGTACCTAAGAGTTCATATTGCAACTTTTGCAAGTCAGCAGGCCATGGTGACAAGGATTGCAGAACCATGGACCTGATGAGGGAAAGAACATCATATGCTTACAGGATGCATGCAGAAATGATGACCAGGAAAGCTGCACCATAGTTTAACCAAGTACTAGCCCCGTATAACATTGTTCAGCAGTAGTATAACACTACGCAACAACAATATAACATTGTGCAGCCGCAGTACAATTCCACGCAGCCACACTATAATCACACGCAATATAACTAGGTGCCCCAATACAACACACCACGAGGAGGAAGAGGAAGATGAGGCTTTAGAAGAGCCATAGGACCAGTGGTGTGCCAAAACTGTCAACAACCAAGACACTATGCAAGAGAATTTCCACTTCCACCTACGACATGTATGTATTGTCACGCATCAGATCATGACACAGAAGAATGTCCTACACTATTGGGGAAGATATAGGAAAAGATAAATCAGAACAATTAGAATGTTCAGTGGATTTCGACGGAAGCAAGGGATGATGGAATAAATATCAACATAGTTATGTGAGGAGGAGCTAAGACAGGAAACAACGCATTAAGACAATATCCAGCACAACACCAATGGGTGAAGAATAATGTTGAACCACAGAAGCAATTTGATGCATAGAACAAAAAGGCGATATTCAAGCAGGCCACACAATAATTCTCGAAGCTAGACATTTCACCGACATCAACTATGCAACATACTCAGGAAGTATCAACATACAAGATGCCTCCATCGCTAGATCACACAAAAGAAACACAGCCCCTAGGACAAGTAAGTACAATTAAAGCCTTTTTGCAATCCTGTGTCAAACTACTAAACGATCCATCATCTATTAAAGTGTTACAAAATATGCTAGAAAAAAGGTGATATTCAAGCAGGACACACAATAATTCTCGAATCTAGACATTTCACCGACATCAACTATGCAATTACTTAGGAATTATCAGCATACAAGATGCTCCATCGCTAGATCACACAAAATAAACACAGCCCCAGGGACAAGTAAGTACAATTAAAAGCCTTTGCAATCCTGTGTCAAACTACTAAACGATCCATCATCTAATAAAGTGTTACAAAATATGTTAGAAAGATTGCAGCACAGAGGCAGAAGAAGATAGAACAATAAAACAGTTAATCATTTGCATACAAGGAGGAGAACGAGCAGAGAATTTCAACTGAACGCCAACATTGGAGATTTCCACATGGGAGATATTATACTGATTTAGGATCTGAAGTAAATTTGTTACCCAAGAAAACATGGAAATGTATGAGATCCCACATTAGATATTCACATGTTCAACTGAAGAAAGAAAATCAACACAAAGTTCTAACAATTGAGCTACAAAGCAAGTGACGATGACCTGATGGAGCGTACCACCAAGCTGATTTAGAAGGATAGAGATAGTGGATGGCACAACGCCTTATCCGATTGATTTCTTGGTTTGGATTGGGTGTTTGATAATCAAGCCATAATCAACTTAAAATGAGGAATATGACATTTGAGTCAGGAGAATACAAATTCATTTCACCATTAGATCCATCGGTTGGTGTTATTTTAGAACCCACTCATTTGATACACCGAGGATTAACCACTTTGTACGTAATCAAACTTACGCGAGAATTAAGATTACGGAATCCAACTACGTGATGGTACTCATTGATAAGCATCAAGGTCATGCATTGGATCCGATACGGTTAGATAATTGGCGAGGTTACAATAAAGCTCTCCGACAAGAAGATTTACTGAATAGACCGCAAGAAGACGGTGGTGGTACGAGGATATAAGGAACCCTAGCTTCCATGGGTGAATGACTTTAGAAGAATCTCTTAACACGATACCTAAGATGAAGTATTAGAAAATAATAGGCTCTTATCTCTCGATATAGCACTCAAGGAAACACTCATATATTATGGGTGCCAGAAGAGACAATAAAAGGATCATAACTAATCGCACCATTACTACGCATCATATTTGGCATAGAACAAGGAAGCAAACTAACCGCAAAAATATGATGGACAGGGGCACCAAAAGAACACTTGGATAAGTGAATAACACAATGTAGGATGACACCACCAAAAGAATGGTCTAATCACTTTATTCACATTGAAGGATTCCAAAGAAACGGGTATACGTATCTGTGAACTGAGCGAGGAACTACAACCGGATAACATTACGTAAAAAAATGCATAGTCACTTTCTCATTTTGAACATGAGAACCCCAACACAGACTCAACACTCAAAAAAATCAAAGGAGTGATATTCATAAAGAACCGTGGTTGAACTTATGACGTAAGATCAACAACAACATACAGATGAAAGAACTATTGTCGTTACCATCGAAGAAGCACCAGATGAAGATGACCAATACTTAGATAACGTATTGAAGGCGAAAGAGCTGAAGGCCCACCTATGGAATCAAGCATTTGTTGTGTCAATCAAGGTGAAGAAATTCAACATCGACACCGAGAACTCAAAATGCATTAAAGTACTGGAGACTCACCGGGATGAGCATTATAGAAAGCATACCGTGGTTTTCATCAAGACGCATTATAGCGATACGTTCCCAACAACGCTCACATAAATGAAGGGCATAGCATGAGAGCCAGGTGAAATGAAGATACCTCTCGTATCCCCGAGGCAAGATTTGATCATAAAAAATCATAGAACTAGTGGAGGAAACTGAATGGAACAAGCTCTATGGTAGTTCAGGAGAAGAAGGGATGGATAAGGATATGTGTCGACCTTAGTAATTTGAATGATTCTTTCCTACATGACACTTTACATAATCCTTTCACATATGAGGTGGTGTATAATGTGGGAGGCCAGGAAGTTTACTCCATATTCATCGATGGATTCTCGTGGCACCACCGATCAAGATAGGCTCCGTAATATTACTGCATTAAGACTTTCACTTTTTCTACAAAGTCATCCCACCGCATTACCGCCATGCCTTTGGACCTAAGAACGCACCGTAAACATTTTCCAAAGTAGTCACATGGCATCTGGAAAGAATCTTACATCCACCACGGAGGTATATCCGATGATTGATACCACATTTGTTGAAAGACCACAGAGGTATTTCGATCGCTGATGTTAGAACATGCATAGCCAAATATCACTAAACATCAAGAAGTGCATCTCAAAACACCCTAGATACCATTAACATATGGTATGCAAACAAGACTGTTATAGATCCCACCAAGATTGCAAGAATTACACTCCATCACCACCCAAATCAAGACATCAATTAAGAGTGATTGGGACACATGATACTACACGAAATTCATAAAAGGAGCATATCACTACCAATGGAGAAATCCATTGAGAAAACATAGCAAGTTTCAGTGGAATGAGGATCGCCATCAAAGATTGGACACTCTAAAAGAGAATATGGTAACAAGACCTATACTAGTATTCCCAGATTAGAAAAAGACATTCCATGTGCATAGATGCATCACCTATATAACTTGGAGCTATTCTTACAGCCAGGAATAGGGGAGTTGGACAATCCTATAGAATTTGCTAGAAGAAACCTGTCAGAGTCATAGCAGAATTACAACACCAAAGAAAGAGAAGGATTAGCTGTATTCATGCACTTTGGTTCACACATTGTTTTATTAAGCAAACATTTCAAGATGTTTATAGATCATTCAAATTTCCCAAATACCTAGTCAATAAGCCAATGTTGGGGGAGAATTTGTAGATGGTTATTGTTGTTCCATGAATTTGACTTTGAAATGATAGACAAACCATGGAAGTTGAATGCAAGACATGACCACCTATCAAGAGTCACAAAAGGAGAAGAACCTAAGAATTTAGAGGGGACAACTTCTCGATGCACATTTATTTTCGTTGAAGCAATGAATATTTTCCTACATCATTCAATACTCTGAGTACCGTGGATCAAGGCTACACACCAACACTACTTAAAAAAATGGTAGTCAGAGCTGCAGACCATCAATTGATTGCAAGACACTTATACAAGATGGGTGCAAACATCATCTTGAGAATATGTGTATTAGAACATGAAATACCTAGGATTTTGAAGCATTCTCACTGAAGGAATATGCAAAATGAGGACATTATGCAGGCAAAGTGACCGAACAAAAGGTATTGCACGCAGGACTATGGTGGTTGATTGTTCACGGAGATTCAAAGGACTACTTCCATAGATGTGATGTATGTCAAAGGGTGGGTAAACCTAATAGATGGGGCGAGATGCCCCTAAGGCCACAAGTAACATTGAATAGTATTCGACAAATGGGAATAGATTGTGGTACCAATTAACCCACTAGAAAAGGTCGTAGAAGTGTATATTATTATCATGAATGTATAATTTAATAAGAAGGGGTAGAAGTAGTAACTAGTAAAATATTGTAGCGAGACAAGAGGAAAACTTTGTTTGAACAAGGGATCACTAGATTTGATGCTCCAAGGATTTTGATGAGTGACCAAGGAACTCACTTCACCAATACTACTATATTAAGGGACTGAGGAGTTTGAATTTTATCATAAAAATAGTACACCAAATCATCCTCAAGCAAATGGAATAGTGGAATCCTTTAATAAGATCCTAGAAAATGCACCGACAAAGATATGTAATGTCAATAGGAGGATTGGGACTTCTGATAAATATACCAACAAGACAGGGGCCTACAAGACCACATGTAAAAAAATTGATGTACAGGCACACCATCTCGCATTGTGTATGGACAAGAAGCATTGGTGCCATTGGAATTTTTGGTACCTAGTTCCATCGTAGAAACAATTACTAACATGACAGAATAAGGCACAATACAAGAAAGACTAAGTCAACTAATGTTCATGGAAGAATATAGGAATTTCAGAGGTTTCACCAAGAGGTATAGAAAGCAAGGGACAAGCTTGGAATGATAGAGATATTAAAAGGAAAAATTTCAAGGAGGAAGACCTAGTCTTTGGTGTGTACGGCTGCGAAATATCTTCAACAAACGTGAAAACTTAGAATGCATTGGTTGTTATCATATGAAGTAAAGACTGCCACAGAAGACCATGGCACCACATAAGCTAGGTGTGTCGATCCAAGCCTGAAGAAGACCTCGAAGTAACCTCAGAGCACCACAAAAGCCATAGGGAATCAATGTGAACCACACAAACTATCAATCAATAACTTGGATGAAATCCCTTCACCCAATATAGAACTTCAATAAGCCCCACACCCATTGCGGAGGAAACCCAACAAACATCAATAATTGGCATGGACATCAATATGCCGAATGGGACAAAATGTAAGGCCAAGGATGCGGAAATACTCTACACCCTAAATACAATCAAGTTAAGAACTAAATATCAATATAGCATAGAAAACCCTCGAAAAAAGTAATCAACTTGGAAAAGAGAGATAATTTCAGATAATAATTTCGAGGGCAACCTCTTTACCCTACACTTTAAATGTTCAAGTCCAAGATGATTCAGAATGAAAATGTCTCCTTGGTATATATATAGGAGACTAGGAGGTTTAATGGCTCAAAGCCGTATATAAATAAAATAACATTACTAATCTAAATTACAACCAATGGCATAAAAGTCGACATAAATAAAATAACATTACTAATCTAGTATGCCCTAATTATGGTAATGAGCTAATATTAGGCTTCTTAACATGCCCTCCCCCTGAGAGACAAGTGTTGTCCTAAATGCTTGCAACTCCTCGATGCTTCTAGATAAAAGATTCATCTTCCCAAGTGGAATCTTCAATGGTAGTTTCCTCTCCATTTAATGAGATACCCGAAATGGATTCATTCCTAGTTGGCTAATTTTGTGTCAAGATGGCTTCAGTTCAATATCATTTTTCCTTCCTCACAATAAGTTCGCAATATAGTTTTAGAACTGGATCTGTCGCCTTCCTATAACTTTTCTTTTGCCACGAAACATGGAAAATCAAGTGTAATTTGAAGACGCAGGCAACTCCACTCCAGGGCGCCATAGTACCAATATTTTGCAACACTTATAAGGGCCATAGTAATTTTGCGATAATTTATTATCCTTCTTTGGCTTGCTTGAGGGACATCTCGCTTGTATGCATTTTGTACATGGTCATTGTCCTTTTTAATATTTGGAGAACTTGTTGTCGATTCTGGATGTGTGATTCACTGCTTGAACTTTAGATTTTATTTTAGAGAAGAAGGGATGGGATTGAGTGGGCATCCATAAAGTTCCGCAAATGGTGTCATTTTGTTGCAAGCAGAAAGGAAGTGTTATAACACCATTCCTCGCCAAGGGTAACCATTTGAACCATTGTGCTTGTTTCATGCGAGACAAAGAAACGAAGTTATCCTTCCAAACATTTGTTCACTCATTCCGGGTTTGTCCATCAGATTGAGGATGATAGGATGAGCTATGTGAGCCAATTGAGTACCCAAACAAGAAAAATAATTCGTCCAAAAGTGTCCGGGAAGATGTACTGGCCACTTACAATAATCTTTAATGCCATGTAGCTTCTGAACTGCCTCCATGAATGCGGTGGCAACCGCATTGTATTTCTTGAAGGTGAGAGTGCACAAAAGCAAAAGGCATTGGTCAATCTATCAACAATCACCATGATGACACTCTTTCCTTCGCACTTTGGTAAATCTCGCGATGAAATCCATGGAAACCTCCTCCCCAATTTAATTTGGATGGATAATGGCTGTAAAATACCGGGGTCTTAATTGTTTCCACCTTATTTTGTTGGTAAACGACACATTCATTCCACACAAACCTTTGAACATCATTTTTAAGGCCATCCCAAAAAATCCTTCTTGACTTGCTGGTAGGTTTTCAAAAATCCCAGTGCCCTCCTACCGAGAGGTGTGCGCTTCCAATAGCACCTTTGTTTGAGTTGGGAGTTCTTACATAAATATAAGCTTATATTTGTACCATATGAATCATTTTTCCATAAATGTGACCATGCACCAGAATCTTGCTACAACCTTCAATGAGAGTCCACACTTTTTCGCCATTCTTCCATTCATCCTTGTTTATTATCCAATCAAGCTGGATGATCGAGATATACGCAGAAAGGCCTCAACATCTTCATCCTTCGCGGAGAGTGCATCCGCCACACAACATTTTGCTTCCTTTATGCGACGATTTCAAAATCATAACCCGCATTCTGTTGTCACCCAATTTTGTTGTTCTTTTCCTAAGATAGTCTTTGTCCCAAGAAGTATTTACATCTCAACATGATCCATGGACCTCATGCCTTACCTATTGTGCAAGGACGCCTACTTCTTTCCAAATGTACGTAGTACGCTTTCACTACTTCCTCATAAATGGGTTTGTGTGTCTCTTCCCTTGAGTGGTCGACTTTCAAAGCTAGTACCTTCCTCTTGCATTACTAGACGCACCAATTCCATTTCCGGATGCATCACATTCCACAATAAAGGTTTTTCAGAAGTCTGGAGTGGTCAAGACAGAGCCTTTCAAATCACCTCTTTTAGTTGTTCAAACGATTTAGTTTGCTCGAGTCCATGAAAATGCATCCTTCTTAGTTAGTTCCTTTGCTAAAGGTGCCGCTATTCTTCCATAGTTCAACAAACTGGCAGTAGTAACCTCGTCAAACCCTAAAAATCCTCTAATATTTTAATGTTTTGGGAATCGGGCCACCATCATGGTCTTAATCTTGTTAGGGCCTACCTTGACACCCCATGAGATACAATATGACCCAAATACTTCACCTTTACTCCAAAAGAAACATTTGGATGGTTTGGTATATTGTTGTTTCTCCTTTAGTTGTAGCACTCGTCAACATGTTGCGATGATCCTCCCAAGACTTGCCTGTCTATAGATTAGGTATATCATCAAAAAATACTAACACAAATTTTCAAGGAAGGGTTTGAAAATGGAATTCATCAACCCTTGGAATGTGGAAGGTGCATTTGCAAGGCCAAAAGGCATGACCAAAATTACAATGGCTCCCTATGAGTTCGGAATGTTGTTTTGGGACATCTTCTTCCTTCAATATGATGGATACCCTAAATGGAGATCCAGTTTTGAGAAATAGATTGTTCCATGTAGTTCATCTAATAATTCATCAATCACGGGAATGGGAAACTTATCTTTAATAGTGATCTTGTTTCATAATCTCGGACACATACACCATGAGTTATCTCTCTTGAATACCACTACCACTGCTGTAAGAACTTTGGTTAGGGTCTGATGCCAACCTTCTAATATTTCTTCAGCTATGCTCAATTTCACCAAGTATAAGGGTATCTCAGATGGCCTGATGTTAGGAGGAACACTCCTGTGAATTAGGTGAATTTCATGATCAAGGATTGAGTTGGTGGGAGACCTTCTAATATCTTCAAATACTTTGGAATGCTTTATCAATGATCCTTTGAGATATTGAGGAATAGATAGCTTAGATGTTTGAACATCTAGTGAGCATATTTTTTCAATAATGCCTTGATGCCCCTTTTCAATAATTTTATCATGCCATTAGAGCTTATCACCTTACCTCTATGGATACCTCTTAACCTAATTTCTTTTCCTTCCAATAAAATTTCATGAAAAGTTCTTGAAAATTAAAAGCCAATCGCTCCTAATGATTGTAACCATTGATTCCTAGTACAACATCTCCATCACCCATGGGTATAAAGGCAATCATTTGACTACTCATTACATATTCCCCATAGTAAGATTTGATCTTATTGCATTTTCCTCGGAGCAATTGATAGTTCCTCCATCTCAGACCATTACTTGAAACTCATACTGATATACAAAGTAATTGAGATCTTTGGCTAATTTACAATGAATGAAATTATGAGTAATACATTCGTAATCAATTAGGACTATTAATTTTTCTTTGATGTATCCTTCGATTCTTGAGGGTTTTGAGGAGTGCTAATTCCACCAATGTACTGCACTATATCAGAGTTGAATCCTTCGCATCTAAATTGTTTCTACGCTTTCATCTTGAGATGGTTCTTGTTCTTGTTCTTCTTCCTCTCTCACAATCTATGTAGAATAATTCTTCTCACCAAACTTATGTCACTTACTATACTCACGTCACACTCAAAGACAACCTTTGCTTCTTTTCTTTCCTCCAATTGTTGGAGGTGTCAACCTAGGTTGATGTGTTTTAGAGAAGGAGCATTGTTCTCTATAGATGTTAGATAGTATCCTTCTAGTAGCCATAGCCATATTTCTCAACATTTCTTGCCACCTTAAATGCATTCTCCAATGATTTGGGTTCCCAAAGGCAACCCTCATGTTGAATGTTATCTTTAGTGTTCCCATGAATACATCAATCAAGTACCATCTGGAATATCTATACCTTTATATTCAATCTTTGAAGTTCTCAATGCTCGTAACTCCAACCTTTTGTTTGAGATTTATCAATAATTGGCTAAAGAAGGTATTGCTCCTTTGTATCCTCATAGTGTGATATCATTTCTTCCGCGGAACATTGTCCAAGTGGAAAGTGATTTGTGAGAACAAAGTCATCTATACCAAAAATTGATTAGGTTCTAAATATAAAGAAGCAATTGCATATTTTGTGTGTATGTGGTACATTATGGAGATCAAAGAATTGCTCCATTCAAGTATCCATGTGGACTGGTCCCTTTGCCATCAAACTTCCTCATGTCAATCTTAGGGAACATGGTTGGTCTTCAAACCAGAGTTGGAGTTTCTTCATTCTTGATTCACCTTCCTTGTGTCCATTATCATGAATTTCATGGGATGCATTTTCACTTTCAGTGTCTTCTCACATTTAAACTTTCTTTTCAATACTTCCATGATCTCCCCTTTAAACCATCTATCTTAGTATCCAACTTAGCCTATTGAATCCATCACTTCTCAGAAGTTTATCTTTTGTTACTGCCTTCTTTGTAAATCATTTTATGTCCTACGCATTTCTTCACCTCATCAAGAGTCCACGTAGGATTTTCCTCTGGAGGCTTATTTGGTAGAAGTTCCCTTTTTGGTGGTATGTTGGCGTAGTATCACTTTTGAACCTTGATTTCAGGTGGTTCTCGCTAGACAATATTTGTTCTATTGTATCTCCTAAGTTTCAGCCCTTTCCAAGTTATGAAGATCTCCACCTCACCATCCCAACCCAATCCTAAAACCCCTGTTCATTTTTGTCCTTTCCAGGAGATTCACTTGTATAGCATGCTCGCACAAAATAATTGATATAGAATTATGAAACTGCACCCAAAATGGTGCTGCATCGTCTTACCGATCCAATGCAACCAGTCCCACTCAATTTGGATACTCTGAAGAAGTTATGATTGTTTTAATTTGAACACGTTCTTGAGATTCAGGTCAATAGGACTAGTCAGATACTCTACCTTACACAAGGTGTATCTACAAATCTATGATGACTCCAGAATCTGAACTTTTACCACAGATGTAGTACTAATTTATGTAAATTTTCTCCGAAGTGTGGTCTGAAATGTTACAGAAAAATTTATAGCGAAAATTCCGCAATGACTCATTTCAGGATGATTCCAGAACCCTATATTGTACAGGTTGTATCTCCGAAAGTATAAGGTCTCAAGAGATTAATTTTTAACCAAACGTACCTTTATCCGGCTCACTAAAACCCTTTAAGAAGTTCCTTCTAAAACGTTTTATAAAAAGTTATACGAAAATTCCACTGCGTGTCTCCGATGTAGCAACAAAACCCCAAGACCTTGAGCTCGATACCATATGTTAAGAACCAAATATCAATATAGCATAGAAAACCTCGGCAATTCAACGCCTTGAAAAAGATAATTTGTGATAATAATCCTCTTCTAGGGCAACCCTTTTACCCCAATTCTAAATGTTCGTTCAAGATGATTCAAAATGAAAATGTCTCCTTTGGTATATATATGAGACTAAGAGGTACAATTACAAATAATGGTCTAAAGTCGACATAAATAAAATAAATATAATCTTAAATTACAACTAGTGGCATAAAGCCGACATAAATAAAATAACATTACTAATCTAGTATGCCCATCTATGGTAATGAGCCAATATTAGGGGCTTTCAACATACACTAAAGAGGCTCCGGAGGTAAATGGGATGACCCCAAACTAAATGTATGGTTACTTTAAAGATCACACACAACAAAAATGGAGCAGCAACAATAGGGTATAGTATAATGTGTCACCATCAACCAGAGGCGTATGCAGAGGACATAAAAATGGAGGTTAGAACATCGAGTCATCCACCACAACAAAAGGGAAAACAACCCATAGCAAGATCACCATGCAAACAAACTGCAACAACCATAGTCTTGTCATGCATACCAGAAGGCGCACCACGCCTAACGTTTTAGGATGTGTGGAAAAACTACAGTACTTGGACCACAATGTGACTGATGTGGATATTTTTCCTGAATTCATAAGGCAAGTTTACTTAGACAACGTGGGTACAGGACCCTTCGGTAATCCAATTTTTCAACTGAAACAATGGGCAACCAGATTGGACAACACTAGAATTCTAAATATGCTAGATATTCCACATTTTGGAAGGATTCGAGACACAAACAAATGCCTCAATATATTGATGGTAGTCACCCATAGAGGATACCTGTGGCTGGAACAAACCGTATCAGTAGGCGTAGAGATCACTGCATACATCACAGGGCTTCCAACACTGGGGGATACACCCATGCAATTCCTTGATGACAAGAAAAAGGAGAAGGCGCTAGTGGAGGAGATGAATAATACATATGACAGAGAGAGGGTCGACGTAATCATCATCAAGCCGCGATCAATGGCATAGCAACAAGACATTAACAAAATCATATTACGTGTTGCTATGGAAGTATTGCAAGTAGGAATTCCATGTCGGGGTCGCCGTGGCTGCAACAAAGTGTGTGGAGGCCACTATGCTCAGCTCAGCCCCATATTTATTAAACTTGTTCCCTAAAGACTTCAAATATGCGCAGGACCTGGGGACAGATTTTCATTACTCTTGGCTACTCATGTTGATCGCCTTGATCGGATGTGTGAGGGGAGCCCCACACATGCTTTTGTGAGCGTAAATCCAGCTTGTTGTCATGCAACGCCGATGGCTATCATTGCATACCGACTCCAAAACTAGAAGTGAAAATGCAAGCATGTTCACATGGTATTACAACGACCTACATGAAATCATAGCCAACACTTGGCTAATTACCCTTAAGTGGTCACGTAATATCAGGACATGTCCAACTTCAAAGTGACCAGGAAATTCCATATGGATCCAAGGATGAAGGTGTCCCAAGAAAGAATGGCTACAACTGTGATACTACATCAAGGAAGAATATGTAAAGATGGAAATCAAGGATTGGAAATATGAATGGAGAGTTCCAGTTCTGATTCAAGAGATGCCCATAGATAAGGAGGTTGATGCAACGAAAGAACATACATGTCGGAGATACATTGTACTAAAGAAACCAAATCCGCTAGAATCGACACAACAAAATAAAGGTGCGCTTTCAAAGAAAGGTACTCAGGACGGAAAAAGGACACCACCTAGGCACCAAAAGAACAAGCAGTGATGAGGACAAAGATAAGAAACCACACTGCGCTGCTACCCACCGAACAAGGCCACCAAGTGGTTGATCATCATACACACTAGGTGCACCACAAGATATTAAGGCACACAAAATGCGACCCGAATATACAATCACTGAGGACGATGTTGACCTCATGGACGAAAGAGTCCACAACCGACCAGTTGAGGAGTTTGAAGACTCCCACAACCAAAGGAACCGAATTCAAGATGAGTTGGCTGAAATGAGGAAAATCCTAGATCAGATCAGAGAAGTCGCTATAGCTTACGTAGGAACAAAAATCATTCCCCGCAGCGATAGAAGAAGGAGCCAACTTCACCGAGAGAACAGACGTGATCCGTGATGGTAGCATAGGCTTTTAGACCAACCTTCCACTTTAAACCCAACATGTTGCACATGGAATATGAGATTGTGGGCTAGACACCATTGAAATATATGACGCAGATATAGTTGGTAATGGGGCGGATACCAACTAAGGCACTATAAAAACTAAAATTTAGTGTCGTGCAGGAGGTGCAGTCACGTGAACGAATAGACGCAGCAGAGTTGCATCACATAAAGGATAGCAGGATAGCAGAGAGGAGTTGGATTTGGTCTCGAGCAAGTCAAGCTCGGCGACCAAGGATGAGAAAGATCATGATGATAGGCCTGAGAAGGGATATTATAGCTTCATGATAGAATCTCCAAAAAGCATGCAAATAGCGTGAGCCCACGAAACACACATAAAATTTATTAGATTGTGCAAACAATTGATCAATATAGGTAGGAGTTCGAGAATCTCTGGGAATAATAACTTCATTCTCTACCACTTCCGAGGAAGGAACAAAGGAAGTATAGGGAAGCATTTAGGAAGATGGAGGAAATGGAACGAAAAGTCAAAGGTGCAAACCATCGACTTGTTTGATAGCACAACTATGGACAAAGCCGGAGGAGGACTGTGTCTAACACTAGGACCAAGAAGAGGAAAATATGCTGCGATCTATCTAGACTCCCGCGAGGCAAAAAATGATGAAGATCATTGAGCACCTTAAAGGAGTAATAAGACATGAAGAAGCCGCAGAAAGAGTTGAAAGAAGCACAGACGTAGAAGCAAGAAAGACAAGCAGAACCGGAACCCATTCAAGAGAAAGCAACACAGATCATGCAGTTGGAGGCGGAAAATAAAAACATGACACAAACACAAACATAGTGTGCAACACTGATCTAGGAGGAGATATCAATGCAATCAATAGAGGCACTGACAGGAAAATCCACGCAGGTCAAGGCAAGAGGAAGGGAACTCACATATAAGTTCCATACTCTCATGAGAGCTATTGAAAAAACACACAAATCTTAGGTGGCTCTCTAGACAAGCCACATGTCGCTATTGGGAGCCTATTGGATGCGCACTCCGCCAGGGAAAAGGCTATTTTTGGGAAAAAAAAAGCATGAAGGGAAGAAATTACAGTTGGAAGGAAAAGAATCATTATTATGCAGGGAAATTAACAATGGCATTAATGCGATGCATGGAAGACCTAGTGATGCATAATTTTGTAATGTATTGTAATTGATAATGAGGACAATACATAAATAAGCAGTAATTTAGGACAAGAGGAGGATGGCGAGAGTCTAGTGGAACACCTAAGAGTCCGTGGTTGTAAGGTTTGTACCATTCCATAAGCCGGTGAGTTAGAGAAGTAGGTGACTCGATCCGACATATCCTGTGCTGAGGATCCCCGATCCGACGAATGTAACCTCGCATTGGAGCCTATTGAGAATGTAAGATCCAAGATCGTAAACACGCACGATGTGACATATTACTAAACCATAATAAAGATCTTGAGAGACAGATTGTGGACGAAGCTTAGGAGGGTGAACCACGCAACACTTCAGGGCTATGTGATTGAATGTATGTCTCTATTTTATTAAGTGTTGAATCTTAGATGAATGAATGAAGGAACTAGTTAGATCTGATATTTCACATGAATGAATAGAATGACTACTAATCGGATGTTAGACCGAATAAATAAATATTACATGATACAAACACATATCTCCACTCATTCCCAAGCAAAAAACACATGAGTATTGTAGCCAACCATTAAGACTATCTCAAGTGAGACTCCACGCGACACCAAAGTATAAGTTGTGTTCTCTGGCTCTACCATTAAAATATAGTCTTTTAGAGGGATTTTGTTGGGAGCTTGTTAAACCCGAACCTGGGTCAATCCATGATGCAGGATAAAATAGATAAATTACAGCGCACAGCCAAATCCACTAGGAAACCAACAATCATCTTCTGGTGGTTCATCATCTCCAATCGGCTGGCATGGTGTCTCTTTTTTCCTTTTGTATTATTCTCGTCTAGTTGGAAAATGTCTTGAAAATATGTCCCATCTTGTCACAATGGTAACATTGATAAGATGAGAAATCTTTTCTCTTGACCTTTCCAAACTCGAATCCTGGATGGGCGATATCTCCCATGGATGATTTTTTTTGGGAAGTGAGACTCCTTATGTGGGTGGAAGTCCTCTTGAAGGGATATCTTCTTTCCTCCTTTAATATGAGCAGCTAGAGCTTGATCTCCATCCCTTAATAATCGCTTTCCTTGGTTAGATACTCTTGTTTCTTCTTGAACATATTCTCCCAAAGACTGCCAAATTGTAGTTTCTCCTTTTATGGCAATAAATGGTTTTGATGAACGCATCCCAAGGTCTTGCGGATACCTATAAGCACTGTGGAGTTGTTGACAAAGCGTAGACCCAGATAGGGTAAAAGCCTATTTTTGGGGAAAAAAAGCATGAAGGGAAGAAAGGACATTGAAGGAAAGCAACACATGTGAGGGAAGCACGCAAGACACACATGCAAGGAAGACCTAATGATGTTAGGGGTAGATTTTGCAATGTATTGTAATGGTTGATGATCCAATAAATAAGTAGTATTTAGGGGACGAGAGGGAGGATGGCAGAGAGACTAGTGGAACACAGAGATTCAGGAAGTTGTAAGGTTTGTACTATTCCATAAGCTAGTGATCTAGAGAAGTAGTAAGTGATCGATCCCTGGTGGTTAGATCGTGAGGGTTGAGGAGATCGGTGTGATCTAGTCAACCCCGGTGAGATCAGAGTTTTGTTGAGAGTGTAAGATCCAAGATCATAAACACAATACCGCGACACATTACTAAACCACAATAGCATTTGAGAGCCGATCTTTGTGGACGAAATGAGGGGGTGAACAATGGTAATACTTTTGTTATGTGATTGAATGTATGCGTCTCTATTGTTGGCTATGTTGAATGTTGATGAATGAATGAAGGAACTACTTAGATACGACATTTCACATGAATGAATAGGAATGATCTGCCTAATCGACATGTTAGACCTAATAAATAAAGATCACAAGACAAACCGACAGATCTCCGGTTTCATATTCCTAGGTTGTGTTTGGCATTGCAACCACCCATAGAGCTATCTCAGTGAGACTGCTACTTACACCCCTCGGCGGTGTTGTGTTGTCTTCTGGTTTACTAGAGGGGCCTATAGTTTTAGAGGGATTTTGTTGGGATCTTGTTAAACTTGAACCTAGGTCAATCTATGACATAGGTAGGATTAAAATAGATAAATGACAAAGTGAAATAACCAATTAGAAACCAACAATCATCTGCGGGTGGCTCATCATCTTCCACTACATGAAGTAATGGTGTCTTTTGGTGTTTCTCTTCTTGTATTCTCTCTTCCTGATGGACAATTTTTATAAATATGTCCCATACACACAGGATACTTGATAAGGATAAATCTTTCTCTTCTTTCACCTTTCTAAAACTTATGGAATCTTCTTTGATTGTGATATTCTTATAGATGACTTTGTTTGGGAAGTGAGACTTTATGTGGGTGGGTCTCCTTCTTGAAGTGATACTCATCTTTCCTCCTTAGTATGAGCAGCTAGATCTTGATATATATCCCTTTAATAGTATTGTTTCTTTGTTAGCTAATACTCTTGCTTCTTATTGAACACGTTATTCCCAAAGACTCCACAAATTGTAGTTTCTCCTTTATGGCACAAATGGTTCGGATGAATGCATCCCAAGGTCTTGTGAGACATTAAGAGTTGTCATTATGAGTTCATATACATATAGGGTATCTCCAATTGCTTCTATTTTTTCCTTGAATTGGGAGATCCTAGAGAAATAGTCATGAATTAAGTTTCTCCTTTCTGGATCTTTGTATTCTTTAGTTTGGTTCTCAAGTTCATCTTTTGGCTAATGTTTCTTCCTTCATACAACCTAGTTAGGGAATCAAACATTTCTTTTAGGGTATTCTTATATGCCACTTGAGGGATAAAGTGATCTTGGATAGAGTCCTAATTATTCTTTGGATCTAACCATGTCCCTTCTTAGAACTTTGCTTTATAAAATCATATGGTCTGCACATTTTATTGATGAATCTGCAAGGTCATCCTCTTCAAGAATAAGTGCAATCCTATACTCTGTGAGTGGAACTATCCACACCTTCTAACTTGTCAACATTAGTGCTTGCATAGATCTTAGAACTAGAGCTAGAAAATGACCAAAATTCAAAATGCTCAAAATTAAAATCCTGAATCCTTCACCAGAGGGGTGCACTCTATCGAGGCATCCCTGTGAAAACAGCTTAAAATCCAATTTTACCTCTTGAAATTGGGCTTGTGCAAATCTAGACTAGTACTTCTAGTATTAGTTATGGTTTCCTATTTTTATGGTTTTCTGGTACCAACCAAAACTAGGGTTTCACTTCCAGGAGTTTCTCACATTTAATTGTGCACTCAAGATGCCAATGAGTTCCATAGTCTAGGGCACACTTCCTTAGGTGGTTTTTAGGCTGAAATTACTTTCCAACAAAAATCCCTAATTTCTTTTATATATTTTACCACAATGACGCTTTTTCTTATCCAATGAAAGGTTCTCTTAATCTTAGCTCTATACCATGTTAAATTTAGAGTGCCTATTAAGTTTATTTTCAATTCTTACTAGACAATAATAGCATATGTGATCATTGAGAGAACACACCACAAGATAGCTAATAACATGTATCTTGAAAACCCTCAAGGGAAGAAACCCAACGAAAACTTCCTATATGTTCTACCAATATAATAAACCAAACACTAGAGAATATCCAACACTCCAGCAATGCACCTCTGTCTTCCTTCTTCCAAAGAATCCCAAGGAACTGCAGCTCTTCAAACTTGTGCACCTGATGAGGAGATGAGGAGTGACCTAATGAGGCACCTTTCCACTCTTATTTATACTACCGGTAGTGGCACTAGGGTGGTGTGTCTCTTCATCAAAATGTGGTTGACTTGTACTCTTAGTGGTTAAAACCACTTTTAATTAGGGTTTGGGGTCCGACTTCTTAATTAGCAACATAATAATAAGGGTTTGACCAATCCACAATAGGGATTTGGATCTTACATTAGCCTACATGATCAATCCACAAGAGGGATTGATATATAAAATAATAGTTCAATAATAAGTAGAATATTCTTTCCAATTACAATATTTCAACAAAAAAAAAACATATCATCATTTTGTAGTCTCTTTTCATGCATGAATTCAAATGCCCTCAGAGGTTTCCTAATAGGTCGAGGTTGTCTAATTACCTCATTTTTTCACTGGATAGACTTTGAACCTTATTCAATATATATGATGGACAAGAACAATGCCTTCTGTAAGTAACATATAACATTTTTCATTACTTAATGAAAGATTTGTTTCCTAACACCTAATTATTTGTTTCCAATATTTTCCATCACTTCTTCAAATGAATTGCCATAAATAATGAAATTGTCCATATAAATATAAACACAATCATGGATTAAGTCAGATAAAATACCTAAGACAACTCTTTCAATTGTAGAAATAGCATTGCATATCCCAAAAGGTAATACTTTGTAAGCATATGTTCCCCATGGGTATGTGAATCTAGTCTTATCTTGATCTTTAGGAGAGATTTGTATTTGAATATAACCACTAGATCCATCAAGAAAAGAAAGAAAAACTTTTCTGAGCCTCAAAAGCGTCAAAGACTTGATCAATGTGTATAAGAGGGAAATGGTCTTTTAAACTGAATTTGTTTAATTTATGATAATCAATACAAACACACTACTTTCATATTTTTTTAGTAACTATTACTAAAGGTGAAACTTAGTGACTATTTGAAATGGGATAAATGAAATTCATATTAAGTAATTTTTTGTAGCTCTTCTTTCACTATTTCCTTCATGGTTGAATTCATATGTCTTTGAGGTTGTTTAATAGGTCAATAATATTCTTGAATATAGATATGATGTGTGTAAACATTTGGATGAATTTCTCACATATCAATGTATTCCCATGCAAATGCACCAGAATGTCTTCATGGTAATTTAATGAATTGATTCTTTTGAAATTCTTCAAGTTTAGAATTAATATTTAATTTTTTTCGTTGATTAATCTCAATAAGTGTACTACAAGATTCTGACATTGCATATAAAGATATAAAATCAAATAATGATGATAAAGAATTGATAGTGCAATTTTATTGAAAATGAACATCCAAAATATGATCAAAGGACTGCCCCCCTATGATACTGAATGATACCTAGATGAATTATGAAATTATTGATCATTTCATATCCAATTTCCTCTTTCAGAGGCATTGCTTGATCAAGTGTTAAAACTGGATGTAAGAATTCATCATCACTACTTTCATTATCAATCCATGGACCAATTTATAAATATGTTGAAGGTTTTTTTGGTGGGTACAAATTAAGTTTTTTAGTAGAATCCCCATGTGAAATTGGTATATCCCCATATCTACAAATAATGAATGCATTAACAGTAGCTAACCATGGTCTTCCTAGAATTAATGGGTAACCACCAAGATTATATTTTGGATGTAAAACCATAAAATTTGCAGGGTATTCCCATGAATCCAATGAATCAATTATATCTTCTAATACGCCTTCATGTTTAATAATAGATCTATCAGCTAATTGTAATATTGTAGGAGTATTACGAAGATTAAATAAGTTTGGTTTTTCATGGTTTTTTTATTCATTACATTAATTGTGGCTCATAATTCAATTAAAGTATTTGCAATAGAGATATTTTTTATATGAATACTAACAACATGACTTCCAAGATCAACATATTTTGTCATAAAAATATTCTCGACATCAAATCAATGAATTTACCCATGAATTGAACAGTTTAAGTATTTTTTTTCTTTCTTCAAGATTTCTTAAACAAAATTCCCTTAATACTTTAGCATAAATTGGAACAACGTTTATAACTTGGAATAAATGATTTTTTAAACAAATGTTCTTTAATTCCCCTAAAAAATCAAATTTGGGTTGAATTATAGGTTTATTCAATTTTAACTATTTGGGATAGGGAGGAGAATTGGATGATTGTGGTTGATTTTGTGGAGGAGTCTATAATATTGGAGTAGGACCATCATTATTCTTTTGTTGATTAGAAGATTCTTCCTCATTTTCTTCTTCAATAATGTTTGGAGAAGTTTTATTAACTACTTTCCCCGATCTTAAGTGAACATCATGTAAATAAAAAACGGAGGTTAAATATGTTGGAAAACTTTGTAACTCGGTATTGTCAGTGGGTTGAGATACTTTATTAGTTTAGTGAATGGATTGGGCAGGTATTTGAGTTGGTATTTGAGGAAGTTGATTGGATGGTAATTGCAATTGTTGTTGTT
>SNQJ01S0058879.1:89425-101000 GCA_010110895.2 Picea sitchensis | reverse complement strand
ATTCCACATGGGAACTAACCACAATTCTACAACAATTTCCTCACCTTCATCTTGAGGACATTGCTTTCTATGGTGAGGGAATGTTAGGGTCCTACCATAAAATCTCTATTTTAGGATACCTAGGAGTTATTTAATTGTTGTATGTTTCCATTCTCTTTGAATAAGGCCCATTGAATAGTAGTGGATATTTATTTAATGTAAAAGGGTCCACTTTATAAGGCCCACTAGGTTAATGTTGGTACCCATTGTAATACCCCAAGGCCGATCCCTTGTGAAATGTAATGATGTTTATAGGTTGGTGAGTCAAGTAGTTATAAGTTGGAAGGCTTGTATGTTTATTAGGCCAGAGAGCCTAGATTCTAAGGCCAGTGGCCCTCATTTTGTACATGTAATTATGAAAATGATTAATAAAATACATTGTTGTGTGTAGACCAACCATGAAAAAAGAGTTATGGGGGAATAAGCTCCAATGGGTAGGGAAAGGGATGGGGCTAAGAGGCTAGGAGAAATGAGATAAGCTTGAGGGCTTAACCCAAGGGAATATTATAATGTATTTCCTAAAAATACTAAAGTTTGGAAATAAACCCAATTATCCTAAGTTACTTTAAGGGGAGGAACAAACTCCAGGTGGAGAGGAACGAGCTCATGGAGAGCCAAGTGTCACCCAGGATGCATCCAAATTTATGTGGGAATTTCCACCATTGTGGGGGTTCTCTATCACCATATTGGATCTCTCACAATTCTGTAGGGGGGGCATACTCACCATTTTGTCTCTCTCATGATTTTGCAGGGGACCATACTCAACATTCTCGCTCTGAGAATTCTCACCATTCTAACCAGTCTGGCCATTTTTCCTAAGGAGTTAATTATCATGATTCTCGCCATATCTTGTCCCATTCACACAGGCATTGAAAGGGCACACAACAAGATCCATTTCCACCATTGTGAACCTCTGTAATTGCCGAGCCATCCCTTTCCTTAGTCATTTTTACATATTGTGGTTTGAAGGGGTGGGTTTTCAGGCCCGTGGTTGAAGAAGCAGGTTGTTAGGCCTATGAGAAACTCTCTCTAGGCGAGAGAGTTTGTTGGGGAAGTGATTTATCCTGGAGAGAGTCCAATAGCATCTACAGAGCTATGAGAATTCATGATCTGGCCTGTTGTTGAATCCATGGAAGGGAAGTGGAGCAATCGATGGAATGTGTAACAATGAAGGTGCATATTCCCTGGGTGGGACAAAAATGTGGGGAATTAGAGTATGTGAGAGGTGGGCGTAAGTAGGCTCATTGGAGAGAATGCTTCTTGTTGAATTATAAAGCTTTTCGTAGCCTCAACCTAGCTTAGGATTCCTTTGCCCTGGTTGGATTTTAGTCCCAAATTGGGGGTGAACCACTACTGATAGCTTGGAGTAGCGTGGTCTAAGGCTGGTAGGTCCATGGAAGGTATTCACACAGTTGGTGTTCTTCTCATAAAAATATAAGTACCAATTCTATGTTAATTTTACATGCTATGTTTAAATGTTTGTTTAGGTACATGTCTGAATGTTATCAAAATTTTATGTATATATTGCATATATGTGTTATTGTTTCTTCCGCATGAATATGTGTATGAAAAGAATGTCTATCACTGTTTAAAATTGCATTAGATATATGTATATGTATATCAGAGCATGATAGATAGTTTCAAGTAGCATGATCATCCTGGGTGGTTGGGTGTGTTACAACCATTTTTCAGACTAGTTTGGTTTTGAGTTAGTGGCATTTTCCCCAACAAGGGTGGTCGAGAGATGCTACAATTTGTTATCATAGCCCTTGGTTTCAGCACTGAGCCTGGATGGGTCATACAAGTGGTTATGGAAGAAACTCCAGAGGAGTTGTTGTCTAAAGGGACAAAATTCAAAGTTAAAAGAATCCCTAAGTGCCAAGAGAATACCTTGGTTTTGTTTTGAAACTCAGGAGGTATAGAGGTTAAATAAAAACAAAAGAGAAAAGAGGTCGCGGTCACCATGGGTTTGGGAATGCGAAAATTAAACTTGATTCGTTGGAATATTTCATGAAGGGACATACCCCTCACATCTGTTGGATCTGGAGGAGATGCATGGAGGATAAGCACTGAAGTCCTTAGGAATTTTTCTCTCTGACCATCTTAAAACTATAAGTATAGAAGAATGTCGAGGATCCGAAGTCCGGAACCAATTCAGATTTTATATTCCAAGGGATACGTGTCCAAATATTAATAAAGGTTCTGAGTTTTAGCACTCTGGAAGAAATGGTTTGTGGTTGCATGGGAGGAATATATCTCTGAAGTCCCGGAGTGATGAAGTGACATGAAAATATGATGTCATCGGGCGTGACGTGGACCCATTCGACATTTAAAAAGTTTTAAAGTTTCACAGTTCAATAGCTTGGAGAAAATGTCGAAGGAAGGAAATCCCCGAAGTTTCAAAGCTGCAGTTATGACTTGGAAAGATGATGTCACCTAGGGTGACGTGGACCTACCTAGGTCCGCCATGTGTCACTCTTTTCTATAATTTTGATAGGCCCTTAGGATCAATCAGAACCTGACACATTTCACTCGACGGTGGGGCCACATGTCACCACTTTGATTGGTGACAATTGTACTTTGTAGGATCTAGGAGGTTAAACATTTCAGGAGTTTGACATTCGAGGAAAATTGTTGGAAGAAATTCGAGACCTTCGAAGTCCCGGATTCCCAAAGTCCCAAATTTTCGAAGTGACGTGGAGGTGACATCACCTGGGGGTTATGTGGACACACATGATGCATGGCATGTGTCAGTGTGCTATCTAATTTTGAAAGAATGATTTTCCATTTGGAGCTTGACATGTTTCACCCCTCAGATTGGGCCATGTGTCTTCTTCTACTGTTCAACCACATGGTTCCAGATCCTGTAGTCCAAAGACATGGCACTCCAGAGGAACATGATCAAGAATTGTTAAGTATGAAGAGTCCCAAATCTCTGAAGATAAGAGTAAATCCTCGCTGTCCATTAGGAGGGGACACGCGATAGAAGATCCCATGGTCCAAAGGATTCAAGGCTTAAATAGTGGGGTCGAGAACTTCTAGAGGCTCGAAGGTCAGATTCCATCATGACCGTTTATCATAGAAGATGCGCGATAATAGATTATGTGGTATGGAGGAATGGTAATCTGAAGGATATGAGTTGCATTTTTTCTGAGTTGAGAACTATTGGAGGGTCGAAGTTAAACTTGACCGTCAGATTAGGAGATGAGAGGAAAGGGAGGGGATCTCTGGTGGATCGACACTTCGAGATATTGGTATTGTTGTGCTTTAGAAACTATTGAAGACTGGATTCCCGGAGCTCCTATCCACCGTAGATCTTAGCAGAGAATGTGGACCATAGGTCCACTATCCTTCATGGGTTTGCCAGTTCGGTGGTCTGAGAGATTTCTTGTGAGGTGCTTCGAAAAATTCCAAAGCACAGAGTCTGAGAGCCCCGATCCACCGTAGGTTTAAAACAGGAATCATGACCGTTGATTTGTACATCCTCTGAGTATTTGGAGAATCGAAATTTGGGGAAAATGTTTGGTAATGAGGGAATATCCTCTGGACTGAAGTTTTAAATCCCCAGAGGCCGGAATCAACGGATAAGCACCTAGTTGTTAGCACCCAAATATTTTTTTTTAAGAGAAGAAAAGGGTTAAAATGTTCAAGTAGTCATAACTTTGTACTCAAAACTCAAAATTGAGCATAAAAGCGGCCATTGGAAAGGTATTGAACACTAGAAGATAATTGTTTTCCTAGAAATTGGATATGAATGGTAAATTGCTTAGGAAAACAACATAAAATAAGTTTGTTATATCAATGAATTATAATGATTCATGCTTTCATGAAATTATTAAGATCAGTTAGCTTGACAAAGTTCTGTTGCCTGCACATTTTTACGAAGTTAACAAAAGATTGGCCAGATCATTCAGCACAGAGTGCAGAAGTGATAGATGATAATCATGTAGTATTTAGCCAATAAGATTAAAATAGAGGGTTGAATTTTCAGTTGGATAAGGAAATAATCAACTTCAATGGACATGGAGGAGAAAGGGAGGAAGACATAAATCTGGTTAAGACCCTTAGAAAATTGTAGAAAGATGTACAATGTCAGAAGTATGATAATGAGACGCTTATGAAATCCAAGTAACAATAGGAATACGTCAACATAAACTTAATTAAGATCCTAGAAAGAATTTAAAATAAACTGGATAAAGAGAGTGGCTCCATCAAATCAGGAATCCATAAGACCCCTGGGGAAAAAGAAAGAGAAAGGAGTAGTAGCATACATCACCATCACTCCTAAAAGAATTCCCATAGGATATCACACATCAACTCAAGTCCATCCCCTGTCAGGAGGCATAGGAGTTATGGGGTGGATGAGTTGAAAGGAGAAATGAATAAGATCAAACCTCCTACTTTTGATGGAGAACACAAGAAGGATGAAGATGCTAAGACATGGATGCTAGGCATGAGGAAGCACTTCCAATTTCATAACTATTCTTCTCATGCAGAGGGAATAATTTCCATCTACCACCTTAAAGGAAAGGCATCCAAGTGGTGGGATTAGCTGGTGCAAGTACAACACCTCAGGGAGAAAAATGTGACTTGGAAAGAGTTCAAGAGGAATTTTGAGAAGAAATACCTGATCAAGAGGTATGATGATAAAAATATGAAATATTTATTTGAACTCAAACTGGAAAACATGAATATGGATGAATATGAAAGGAGATTCTTAGAGTTTTTGAAGTATTTCTCCTTCATCAACGATGAGACAATGAATATTAAGAGGTACCTGAGTGGGCTTCCATCTTTCATCAGTGATAAAATCCAATATGATGATCCAAACACTCTGGAAGAAACTATAAGGATGGAAAACTGATTATATGATCAGAAAAAAGGAAAGCCTGCTTTCCAGAAGGCTTGGGAGGACAAGAAGAAGTTCAAGAAGAAACATAGGCAGAAGGGGAACAAGCCTCCATTTTTTAGAAATAGTCCTCAAGGACAACCATCTTTTAGAGAGCATAGAATGGATGAGGTAGGTGGGAAAAGGCCAGGGAAGAAACCCTTTCAATGTTGCGGTTGTAAAGGAGACCACAAGTATAGAGTTTTTCCTAAAAAAAATGACAAAGTGAGAATTGTCCACAATGTATAGCAAGCAGAAACATTGTAGGACATGGGAAGAAGTGTACCAAGGATCTATGAGGCCTTAGAAAACAAGCAAGTTGAGTTCCAATCACACATGATTCAATTTGAAGGCATGATCAATAACCATGGCTTTACTATATTGATAGATTCAGGAGCTATTCATAGTTACATAGATCCTAAAGTTGTGGAAAGATTGTATTTTCCAAGAAGCAAGCATGATAAATCTTGGATGGTACAACTGGCTATAGGAGCCAAGATAAAAGTGGTTGAACTGGTTAAATCATGTCTAGTGGACATGAAAGGGATAAGTACCAAAGTTGTTTTGAACATCTTGCCATTGGGTTTATTTGATTTTCTAATTTGTATGGATTGGTTGGACCAACACAATGCTATATTAGACTATCGTAACAAGGAATTTACTTTCTTGGATGAGGAAGGGAACCTAAGAGTAGTCCAAGGAATTCCTAGGGAAGTTACTCTCCAAGAGATCTCAATAATGCAGTTGGAGAAGTGTTATATGAAGGGTTGCCAATTATTTGCAACTCATATGGAGGGAGCATCTAAGGATAAGGTGCCAAATATGGAGGATCATGCAGTCCTGAAATATTTTGAATATGTTTTCAAGGAGATACCAGGACTACCCCCAAAGAGAGATATTGATTTCTCTATAAATTTGATGCGTGGAACAACTCCAGTATTAAAGAATTCCTACATAATGAGTACACCTGAGTTGAAGGAGTTGCAAATTCAGCTTGAAGAGCTATTGAAGAAGGTATATATACACCCAAGTGTTTCACCTTGGGGTGACCTAGTATTTTTCATGAAGAATAAATATGGGACATTTAGATTGTTCATTTATTTCAGACAGCTGAACAAAGTGAATATAAAGAACAAGTATCATTTGCCAAGGATCGATGATCTCTTTGATCAGTTAAAGGATGCAAATAAATTCTCAAATATTGATCTCAGTTCAGGATATCATCAATTAAGAATTCGAGATGAAGACATCAACAATACCACCTTCAATAAAAGGTATGGTCATTACGAATTCATAGTGGTGCCATTTGTGTTATCCAATGCACTAGTTATTTTTATGTGCTTGATGAATGGTGTTTTCCAGGAATACATAGACAAGTTTGTCATTGTCTTTTTGGATGAAATCCTTGTGTATTCCAAGTCAGAGGAAGAGCATGAGTATAATTTTAGGATGGTGTTGCAAGTTCTAAGAGAGCATCAAATGTATGCCAAATTGAGCAAGTACTCATTTAATCAAAACATAATTCACTATTTGGGGCATATCATATTCGAAGAAGGGATAGTGGTGGACCCTGAAAAGATTGAGGCTATTAAAGGGTGGATAATAGCTAAGAATGTGACATAATTCATATCATTCATGGGTCTAGCTGGCTAATACAAAATATTCATTGTAGGGTTTTCGAGAATTTCTCACCCAATCACTTCCTTGCAAAGGAAAGGGGTGAAATTTTAATGGACAACAGAGTGTGAAAAGAGCTTCCAACAATTGAAGAAGTTGTTAGCCAATGCTCCAATTCTGAGGATTGTTCATCCAAATGAAGACTTTGTTGTTTTCATAGATGCATGCAAAGAAGGACTTGGTGGAGTCCTTATCCATAACGGGTTTGTGATATGTTTTGAATCCAGAAAATTGAAAGAGCATGAAAGGATCTATGCCACTCATGATTTGGAGTTGGAAGACATAGTGCATTCTTTGAATAAGTGGAGGAATTACCTCATGAGAAATAGGTTTGAGTTGAGGACAAACCAAAATGGTCTAAAATACTTGTTTGATCAACCAACTTTGAATGCTAGGCAAAGCAGATGGTTGGAATTCCTCTGTGAGTATGAATTTGATATTAAGCACATCAAAGGAAAGGAAAACAAAGTGGTTGATGCACTCAGTAGGATAGTGCATGAACTGCATGATGTAGGAATTAGCATGTATCAAACTGATCTTAAAGGTAGAAATTTTGAGGCTGCAAAAGCTAATTTGCAATACATGGAGTTGGTAACAAAATTGCAGCAAGGAAAAATGCAACAGAAAGGTGAAGATTATAAATTGGGGAATGATGAAATTATTCTGTACAAGAATATAATTTATGTACCCAATTCTTCTAAATTGATGGGTACGATTTTAAAGGAGATTCATAATGTACCTTATGCGGGACACCCAGGATATCGAAAAACAATTTCAGTGGCTAAGAGCTAATATTATTGGCCAGGCATGAAGAGGGAGATTGTTGAATAAATTGTTGAATGTTTGAAGTGTCAAAGGGTAAAGGTTGAGCATAGACACCTAGTTGGGATACTGAAACTATTACCCATTCCTTAGTGGAAGTGGGAAGTGGTGATAATGGATTTCATCACCAAATTTCCCAGAACAAGCAAGCAACATGATTCTATCATGGTGGTGGTGGAAAATCTTACCAAAGCTGCCCATTTCATTCCTATGAAGGTTAATAACAAGGAAAACAATGTTTATGATATATATATGAGGGAAGTAGCATGGTTGCATGGCATACCTAAGACTATTGTGTCTAAAAGAGACCCAAAGTTTACCTCAAAGTTTTGGAAGGGGTTATTCAAAGGGTTCAAAACAAATTTGAACTTCATCACAACTTATCACCTCGAATCTGATGGAGAAACAAAGAGGGTGAACCAAATGATAGAAGATATGCTAAGGATGTATGTGATGGAAAAACCATCTAAATGGGAAGATACCTACACTTTGTATAATTTTCCTACAACAATGGTTATCAAGCAACATTGAAGATGAGCCCATTTGAGACACTTTATGGCAGAAAGTGAAACACACTAGTAAGTTGGGACAACCCAGGTGACAGAGTAGTGATTGGGCCAAAGTTGCTTAGAGAAATGGAAGATAAAATGTTGAAGATTAAACAAAATTTAAAGGCATCCCTAGATAGGCAAAAAATTTATGCTGACAAAGGAAGAACCCACAGGGAATTTAAAGCGGGTGATCATGTTTTCTTGAAGGTGAAGGCCAATAGAAATTCTCTAAAGTTGGGAAAATGTTCCCATTTGGTATCCATATATTGTGGGCCGTTTGAAATACTAGAGGGGATTGGTCTAGTAGCTTATATGATTTCATTTCTTGCATCTATTTCTATACATAATTTATTCCATGTGTCATTGCTTAGGAAATATACACCTGATTCTAATCATGTTATTGATTGGAATGTGATTCGAGTGGAGAAAGAAAGTGATTTTTAAGTGAATCCGATACACATTCTAGACTGGAAAATAAAATAGATCCGGAATCGAGCCATCGGGATTGTAAAGGTCCATTGGACCTGGTACGCTCTTGAGGATGCAACATGGGAGCATGAAGATGCTATGCGGGTATAATACCCACATCTTTTTGAAGATTTTGAAAATCTTGAAGATATTATGTAAATGAGTTGCACTGAGGACAGTGAAAAAATAAGGGGAGGGGATTGTTGGCACAGTGGCAGACCCAGGTTTCAACATTAACAACGCATGAACAAGCCCCAACTACTGGCCCTTTCGGAAACACCTGCGAAGTAGATGAATTCTCACCCGAAGTAGCAATAGGGGGTTGTAGGGAAAAGCTGTATATAACCAAAGGAAATGCAAAGTGGATCTAGGGAAACTCACACACATAGATCTAGTTATCCTTTAGCTTCCTTAAGCCTATTGCGTGAACTATATCCCAGATCTAACACAATATTGCATTAACAGTATATCGGAGATCAAAGAAACACAACATCAATCACACACAACAAAAAGATATGCGTGGTTCACCCTCTCCCTAAAGCTACGTTGACAAAACTATGCTTTATAATATTTTAGATGAAAGCATATAGCTCTATCTACACTCTTAGATTGCATATCTCTCTTTCTTTCTCTTCTTCTCTCCCCTCAGCTGCAGGTTTGATCTTCGCATGCAACTGAATATCTTACAACATAGAATTCTCTCTCAACAATATCAACAATCACTCCTCATAACATAATCAAACCCATCGCAGGTCCTCTTGACCTTTATTTATAGATTACAATGCCTCTCAGACAACCTTAGGTCGAAACCTAGGTGTCAAAATCCTAGGTGTCTAAAACCCTAGGTCAACTTTCTTTCCTATGAGGTGCTCCAAAGCATCCATTGGTGGTTATTTCCTCTTGATGAGTTGTCCATGATCCATCTTCCTTGTTGATCTATCTTCCTTCATCTCTCCATCCAATGACTTTCTTTCTCTTACTTTGCTCTGTCTTTTCTTTTCTTTTGGCCACTTCGACCCAATCTCAGTCAAATTGTCTTTCGCGTAGTTCACACTTCACGCTTCTTTCCTTAATATTCTCAACCTTCCAGAACCAAGGGCCAACAGGCCCCCAACAATCACATGTGACTCGTCCTAAGGCACTTCAGGTATGAGCCTTCTATTTCACTTCGAATTCAGACTGCGCGGGGCAGCCTATGATTTTTTCTCTCTATCTTCCTTCCCTGTGCAGACTGTCTTTTCTGTGTCTAGTACCCAATTTCAACTGAACCTGGTACCTAGAACCTTATTCTCATGCTTTTACTAAGAGCTGTGAGGCAACTGGTTGTCATAGTACAATTTCAATCGGCTCCCATTCACTAAACCTTCCTTTCATTTTCCATTCAAAGTGTTCAACTGTGCAACTCCTCCTTCTGTAACATAATAAACCTCATATCGCCCAAGCCAATGTGTCTTGAACTTCACTGAATGCTTCATGAACTTGTTGTCATATACCAATACCAGATCTCCTTGCTTAACGACTTTCTTCTTGATGTGCCTATCATGGTAGGCCTTTTCTCATTCCTTCTGTACCTGTAGATGGAATCCTGCAATAAATATGTCTTCTTCTAGTTCTACCAACTGTGAAATCCTCTCTTGACTAGCACCAGTGTCATCCATATCTGTGAATGCTACAATTATTAAGCTAGGAACTAAATATTCAATGAGGACAACTGCTTCTAGACCATAAACCAACTTAAAGGGAGTCTGCATTGTCAGCTTCTTACAAGTGGTTCTATAGGCCCATAACACTGCTCGTACTCTCAAATACCAATCGTCCCTATTCACACTACAAATATTCGTCAGTGCTATCTCCAATATCTTGTTGAAAGCTTCGACCATTCCATTCGCTTGTGGATGGTAAGGAGTACTCTTCTAATGGTGAACTTGAAATTCCTGAGTCAAGGCTTCAATAGTCTTATTAATAAAGTGTGTACCTTGATCACTCATCAGGGTCTTCAGGCATCCAAACCTGGTTATGATATCATCAAATATAAATCGTGCAACTGTAGTTGCACTACAGGCCTTCACTGCTCTTTCTTCTTCCCATCTGGTAAAATATTTTTTCACAGTGATGATGTATCTATCTCATGTGTGGTTTCCTAGTGGGTTGATAGGTCCCACGAAATCAATTTCCCATTTCGCAAATGCCTGTAAAGATAGTTGTGGTGATAAAGGAATCTCATCTCTTCTGGAAGGTTTCCAAACTCTTTGGAATACATCGCAGGCTCTATAGTATTCTTTAGCATCCTTGTGTAAAGTAGGCCACCAGACGCTAGCTCTAAGAACCTTCTGTGTTGTTGCTTTCCCTGCATAGTGTCCTCCTGTGATGCCTTCATGTTATTTTTCTAAAATCATTGTTCTTTCTTTCTCCATAACACATCTCCTCAGGATCTCATCAGGTCCCATCATGTATATCTGTCTAGTTATAAGTGAAAAATATGCAGCACGAACTACCAACTGTTTCTTCTGGATGACTGTATGTGCCATTCCTATTGACATGAATTGGACTATCTCGGTAAAGTGATCATCAACCCTTCTGATGGACAGTAACTATGCATTTGGTAGTGTATCCTCCAAACTAGTAGATTCCTCTCCATGCTCCAACCTAGACAAATGATCAGGTCCCTTGTTCATTCTCCCTAGCTTGACCACAATCTCAAAATCATATTCCTGGAATAACAATAACCATATCCATATTCTTCCCCCCAAAACTGGCTTGTTGACTAAGTATTTCAACGTTGAGTGATCAATGAACATCTTAAAATGTCCTCCCAACAAATAGTGACAAAACTTTTG
This sequence comes from Picea sitchensis, assembly GCA_010110895.2. Taxonomy (NCBI): domain Eukaryota; kingdom Viridiplantae; phylum Streptophyta; class Pinopsida; order Pinales; family Pinaceae; genus Picea; species Picea sitchensis. The sequence continues at coordinate 89,718 of SNQJ01S0058879.1, read as the reverse complement.
CAGCGCATACACCATGGATAAACCTTCTCTCTCAGTGGTAGTGTAGTTTATCTCAACTGTAGATATCTTCGTGATGGAAAAGCTAACAGATGGTCAATATATCCTACTCTTGGTTTTTCTAACACTGATCCTAGTGAAATATATGAAGCATTGACATGCACATGAAATTCCTTGCTCCAATCTGGGAAAACCAGAATAGGCGCAGTAACCATTTTCTGTTTCGGTGTGTCGAAGCTTTGCTAATATTCTGCTGTCCATTGAAAGTGACAATATTTCTTTAATAACTTCTCCAT
>SNQJ01S0058879.1:63238-89332 GCA_010110895.2 Picea sitchensis | reverse complement strand
ATATGCGCTATAAACACTCCAAAGGGTGAAAATAAGATGCACTTCTTCAAGTTCAGGGAAATATGACATTGCCTGCACTTATCCAACATTAGTCTTAAAAATTCAATATGGTTTTGTAATAAGCTAAAAATAGTCCAATGATCAAAATATGCTTCCAAACATTTGTGTAAAAGCTCCTTGAATTATTTTACCACCACCTTAGAAAAGTTGGCTGGTGCATTCTTCAATCCAAAAGGCATCACTGTGTACTGGTAGGATCCCCATTTTGTTGCAAATGTTGTCTTGTGACAATCTTCCTTGGCAATTCTGATCTAGTGATAACGTGAAAATCCATTTGTGAAGGAGTAAACTTCCTAACCTCCTTCATTATGTAACACTTCGTTTGTAAACAGTGTAGGGAATGGTTCATGCAAACAGGAATCGATCAGCTTCCTAATATCTACATAGATCCTGATCTCTCCTTTCTTCTTATCTTGTACCACCGTAGGACTAATCCATTCTGACTATTCCATAGGTTCTATGATTCCTTCTTCCAACATCCTGTTTAGTTCAATCTTTACTTTCTGATTATATTTGGGATTCAATCTGTAGGGTCTCTTCTTAACTGGCCTTGCATATGGTTTCAAGGGGATATTCATCTCTCCCATAGGCCTTTTTATGCCCTTCATGTTAGTGAACTTGGTTGGTAACAAGTCCGCATATTCATGTAGTAATTTCGTGATATTATCAATGGTGGTAGCATCCCAATAATCTCCAACATTAGCAAGCTTGGATGTTTTCTCTGTTCCAATGTTAACTTTATTTATATTGATCGGTTGTCCAATGAAATGTAGTTCAACTCCCGGTCCTTCTACATCTCTCTTTGCTTCTATTTTTGTGATGTTCACATTCCTGGGATCATCATCTTCATCATCATTGATATTGTAATATCCTTGCAATTTCTGAAGAGGTTTAGTCCATTCATCCTCTTCTTGTTGAACAGGGAGGCTAAGTGCCTCCTCAAATAAATTTTTTCTGACAACTTGTAAATCTTGATCCACTATGGGATACCGAATTTCAAAGAAAAATGTAGCTACAAAGTTCTGAGTCATACCGTACCAATCTGAAGTGTTGAGGCGCAATTCTGCTTGAAGATACCAATTGATAGGCATTGTGTCCAGAGTGTTGATGAACTTATGCACCCACTGTTCTTAAGGAATGTTGCTCCAGGCCTCCTCACAACTTCTCACATGGTCCTTTGGACAACTTTGACCTGTGTATCAAACTTCACATCCTTCTACTTGTTCTGAAAAGCACACTACCATCAAAGTGTGACATTGCATCCAGTCCGCGATGCTCTTTTTATGTGTCCCCCACCATCTTGCTGGAGTTTCTTTCAAAGCCTCATCCAATGCCAACAATCTCTGTTGTACTCGTACAATTTCTTCAAAATCTGGTAATAATTTTTCTAAATGATTTAAACCATCAAATATGGGAAAATTACTTATTGTTGTGTCGATCCAATGAAATTCCATGGTCAATCTAGCACATCGTCGTGCAAAAAAATCATACATTTTGTTCTGCCAGTTCTCTAGAGATTTTTCTAAGTCTGATAAACATGCGTTGTCACTTTGCCATCTTAAATTACCATTTGCAGTAGGGTAAATGTAATCCTGTTGTATTGCAGTCAATTTGTATATATTCTCTAGCTCATATGCATGGTCTTCTTCTCTGATGGGTTATGTGTATCTTCGACCTTCATCAGGATCTAGAGGTGCAATGAACCTAAGGCCATCACCTTCAAACATCATTCCTATTTTCTTTAAGTCAACAACAGTGGAATTTTTGAAAGCCTAATCAATTCCTAACAACGTAGGATAAGGATAGCTATCACCAACTATCTCAATCACCTCGAAGTCCACAAATGTTCTTACCCCATCAATGTCCACAAGGACATGCTCCAGTCTCCCAAAGGGGCATACTGCTTGTTGATTGGCCATCCTAAGCCTGATAGGGGAGTAAATTAGCTTAGGTTTTCCCATCAGTGCCCAGGTCTTCTTTGTCATAACATTGACTTTTGATCCTAAGTCGAGGACCACATAATCTATATCATAATCTCCAATTTGAGCATTAAGGTGTAGTTCCTTATTTGTCCTTTTCTTTCTGTATAGTTGATGTACTTCTTTATTCAGTAGAGGATCTACCCTTCCTATCTCATACTGTCTGATCAAATTTTGTAGTTCTTGTATGGCTTTTTCATCGTTAATCAAATTAATGCAAGTACATAAGAATTCCATAAGCCTGCTTACCTATTTTCCTTCTCCGTGTGAAGTAGACTGATAAAGTCCAGGGGCATTCCACATTCTTTCACTTAGGGTTGTGCCTTTGATGAAGAATCTTGATCTCTTCCAAACACTTTTCTTGCCTCTTCAAAGGTCTGCTTCTCTTTCTTTGGATCAAACTCCTGTTTCTTCTCTTCGTATTTTATGACCCCTGATTCTTCTGTAATATTTCTTTAGTCACCATGTATTATCCTGTAGAAGCGCCTCCTCTAGTGATAACAATGGCTCTAGGATCCATTTCGTGAGGTTGTGCTGACATCAATTGTACTTGTCGGTTTCCTCTTCGTATCTCCTGGAGTTTGGCTAATAGCATGGGACGATCTTCAATAACATGTTCAAATGAGTTGCAGTAGCTTCAAGTGGTACAAGGGTTCTGACAGTCATTTGCCAAATTTCCTAGCTATGCGCAGTTATAACAAATGATATGACCTCAACCTCGACCCATGCCTCCTCCTCATCATCTTCCTCTGAATCCACTGCAAGGGTTGAAGTTTCCTCTTCCTAGGGAGTTAAACTGATTAGTATTTTATTCTTGCTGTACTTCTCCTTGAATTCTATATGTGTCTCTTGATCTTTCATGCAAGAGGTCATAAGACCTACAATATTTCTCATCATGCCCCACAGATTTATAGAATGTGCAGTAAAGGTTTGTAGCTGTCTGGACATATTTTTTCATGTAATAACATTCTCCAGGGCGATATCTATTTGTACATACCTCGCACCAAGGTAGAGTAATCTACTTCACAGGGCTCGGAGCTCCTGAAGCCAAGTACTCATGAAATAGAGGAAAATTCTCCGTGTCATGGCCCTCTGATTTGCATCTGATACACCAGATGTATTCTCTTTTATCATTTCCCTTATCCTTTTTCATATCTTCAACCCACAGTGATAAGCTAGTTAGCTGACTCAAAATTTGACTCATACATGAGCTGGATTCTCCCATAGGGGATGATTCTAGTTTCATAGCGATCTCCAACGCCTCAGTTTGCGAAGTGATCTTCTATTTCATTAGAGGGACTTTGATGTGTGGTAAGAGGGCATCAAAGAACCATTGTTTATTCTATTCATCTGGAATATTAAAAAGAAAATGACCTGTCAGGGTCTTAAACCTCTCATCAAACTCCCAAACAGGTTCAACTACTCTCTGATTTATTTCTTTGAGCTATGTAATGCACTGCGACTATGACTTGGTTTTCTTGAATTCGGCAATCAACGTAGTCTTGATCTCATTCAACGGTTTTGGCTGTGCAACTCCTTGGATGAACTTCATGTAACAACTCAGTGTGTGGTCTCTCAGGGTAGTACTAAACTGATCTCTCTTAACAGCTTCATCGGTGACATTCTTAATACTCCATACAGCTTCACATAAGAACCAATGATGATCAGGATCTTCAGATCCATCTCCCCTAAAGGTGGGTAACCTCATCTCATATTCCATAGATCTTCCTAGGTTTCTTGACTGAGTATGCACTGAACCACTTGTACCAGTGCTCTGATAAATTATGTTACTCTGGTTACTTAATGTTGTTAAAACAACAGAAGGAGTAATAGTACTTACTTCAATAGTCTGCATAGTTCCTAAAGTTTCTGAATCTTCTCGGTGAGGTTCTTCAGTCTTCCCTTCTTATGCCCTAGCGGACTCTGAATGTTTTTCATTTAGTAAGTCTTCTTATTCTCCACTGTAGAACCCTTCTTCCTGTGATGGTGGTTCGTGATTCTGCTCAAAGAAGTTCACTAGAGGAACTTCTCTGAACGCTCTCCCACTGCGTGTTTGTATAACCTCTGTTTCGTTGTTGTTTTCTGAGTTCTTGAACATTATCTCTTTAATCCAACTGATTTTTGTATCTTCAAGATGTTCTTCTCATGCAATAACATATTGATCATCAACTTCAGAAAATGTAAAAATTTTCCTCTAGGTCCCTTAAAGAAATATCTCTCTACTTGGCTATATGATTCTACTCTATCAATATAAAACTCAGTAATGTACCCTCCAATGGTACTATCAAACCAATGATCTACTGCTCTTGACACAACGTTATCAACTCTCTTGACCTTCTTGATCAGTGTCGATGTCCAAACCACAGGTGGTCTGAGTCTGATTTCGAATTGGGTATTTTCTAATCTAGCTAGCCACCCGTATAGCTCCTTATGAATTCCTCCGATGAAAATATCATGTATATTGGTAAAGATATAATTTCCCAACCAATCCTCTGTGCTAAGATTAGGGTTCTTATTCTGTGCTTCAGTGAAGTCTCTCTCTTTTTCTTCTATCCACTTCTGAATCTCTGTCTTCGATGGAAACCACCTTGACATTCCCTTAATAAGATCCTGGTCCTGGAAATAGAACCATTTATTGGCACAAGGGCAGACCCAAGGTTCAACTCTAACAATGCACCAACAAGCCCTAACTACTGGCCCTTTCGTCAACACCTGCAAAGCAGATGAAGTCTCACCTGAACTAGCAATAGGGGTTTGTAGGACACAGGTGTCTACAACCAGAGGAAATAAAAAGTAGATCCAGGGAAACTCACACACATAGATCTAGTTATCATTTAGATTCCTTAAGCCTACTAAGCGAACTATATCTCAGATCTAACACAATATTGCATTAACAGTATATCAGAGAGAAGAGGAACAGAGCATCAAACACACACAACAACAAGATATGCGTGGTTCACCCTCTCCCTAGGGATAGATCCACATAACTGTGCTTTATAATATATTAGATGAAACCATATAGTTCTATATGCACTCTTAGCTTGCATATCTCTCTTTCTTTCTCTTCTTCTCTCCCCTCCCAGCACACCGAGTTGTAGGGTTGATCTTCGCACCCAGCTGAATATCTTACAACATAGACTTCTCTCTCAACAATAGCAACAATCACTCCTCATAACATAATCAAACCCATCCCATGTCCTCTTGACCTTTATTTATACATTACAGTGACTCTCAGACAACCTTAGGAAAAAACCTAGGTGTCAAAACCCTAAATACCAAAACCCTAGGTGTCTAAAATCCTAGGTCAAATTGACCCATGTTTTTAAGGCTTCGCCAGCCTGTCTTTCCTTCTTTCCTGCGAGGTGCTCCAAATAATCCATTGGTGGATTTTTTCGCTTGTTGAGTTTTCCACAATCCATATTCCTTGCTGATCTGTCTTCCTCAATCTCCCCGTCCAACGAATTTCTTTCTCTTACTTCGCTCCTTCTTTTCTTCTTTTTTGGCCACTTCGACCCAATCTCAGTCAACTTGTCTTCCACGCAGTTCACACTTCACACTTCTTTCCTTAATCTTCTCAACCTTCCATAACCAAGTGCCAACAGGGATTGTAATACCCCAAGGTCGAGCCCCTGTGAAATGTAATGATGTTTATAGGCTGGTGAGCCAAGTAATTATAAGTTGGAAGGATTATGTGTTTATTAGGCTAGAGATCCTAGATGCTAAGGATAGTGGGCCTCATTTTGTATATGTAATTATGCATATTATTAATAAAATACATTGTTGCGTGTAGACCAACCAAGAAGAAAGAGTTACGGGGGACTAAGCTCCACTGGGTAGGGAAATGGATGGGGCTAAGATACTAGGAGAAATGGGCTAATCTTGAGGGCTTAACCCAAGGGAATATTATAATGTATTTCCTGAAAATACTAAAGTGGGGAAATAAACCCAATTATCCTAACTTACTTTGGGGGGAGGAACAAAATCCAAGTGGAGAGGAACGAGATCCTAGAGAGCATAGTGTCACCCCATATGCATGAAAATTTATGTGGGGATTTCTACCATTGTGGGGGTGCGCTCTCACCATTATTTCTCTCTCATGATTCTCCTTGGGGAACATACTCACCATTATGTCTCTCTCACGATTATGTAGGGAACCATACTCACCATTCTCACTCTAAGCATTCTCACCATTCCAACTAGTCTAGCCATATTTCCTAGGGATTTAATTCTCATGATTATTTCCATATCTTGTCCCATTCATGCATGCACTAAACATGCATGAAACAAGAACTATTTCCTCCATTGTGAACCTATGTAATTTTTGACCCATCCCTTTCCTTATCCTTTTTTACATATTGTGGTTTGAAGAGGTAGGTTTTCATGCCTATGGTTGAAGAAGAAGATTGTTAGGCTTGTGAGGAACTCTCTTGAGGTGAGAGAGTTTGTTGGGGAAGTGATTTCTCCTGGAGGGAGTCCAACAACAACTACAGAGCTTTGAGAATTCATGATCCAACCTGTTTTTGAATCCCTGGAAAGGAAGTGGAGTAGTTGATGGACTGTGAAACAATGAAGGTGTATATTCCTAGGGTGGGACATGCATGTGGGGAATGAGAGTCTATGAGTGGTAGGCGTAAGTAGTATCCTTGGAGAGAATCCTTCATGTTTCATTGTGAAACTTTCTGTAGCCTCAGCCTAGCCTAGGATTCCTTTTCCCTGGGTGGAGTTTAGTCCCAACTCGGGGGTGACCCACTGTTGATAGCTTGGAGCAACGTGGTCTAAGACTAGGAGGTTCATGGAAGGTATGAACACAGTCGGTGGTCTTCTCATAAAAATATAAGTACCGATTCTATGTTAATTTTACATGCTATGTTTAAATGTTGTGTTTAGGTGCATGTTTGAATGTTATCAGAATTGTCTATATATATTTCTTGTATGTGTTATTGTCACTTCCACATGATTATGTGTATGAATAGAATGTTTATCGCTATTTAAAATTGCATTACATATATGCATATGTATATCAAAGCATGATAGATAGTTTCAAGTAGCATGACCAACCTGGGTGGTTGGGTGTGTTACTATCGATTTTTGGAACAATTTGGTTTTAAGTTAGTGGTGTTTTCCCCGGCAAGGGTGGTCGGGGGACTCTACACCCAATAGTCAAGGGACCATAAATAGTTAGGTTTTGTTTTATATTGAAATTCTATTGAAATAGATAGGAGACCATAGAATGTTTTTCTTGTGTTTTTTATTTGGAGCTCTGCTCAATGAAAGGTCACCCCACCTTAAGAGGTAAGTGAACATTTTTTCCTTCTTCACATTATCATAATACAAGGGCATATTTTACATATTTCATCATGTTGTCTCTTGTTTCTAGTTATTTTCAATTGTATTCTTTGTATACCTTGTTGTGTTTCAAGTTTAAGGGTTAAGGAACACTTCAACAAATCACCTTCCATCGGGAATTTTGGACCATTATGTGTCTTTTTTTTGCCTCTGATGGATTTTCCATGTGTTGTTTCTGATGCCTTATAAAAAAATATTACTAACCTTTGGCTCAACTTCCATTAGAATATTGGACCCTTACTTATCCATTTACCTTTCAATGGATCTTCCAAGATTTTTTATGATGTTGTTATCCAAACGTTTTTGGACCCTCATATCACTTTCCATTGGAAATATTATACCTATGCTCATCCCTATAACTTCCAATGTCTCTTCCAAGCTTGGTTTTGATGTTTTGTATACATCAGAGTTCTTTCTATTAGGCCAATGGCTCTTCTAAGATAACATTTTCTGACAATTGCATATCTATGTGTAGCATCCCAACCATCTTCTAGGATATTCCATGTAAAATTTTTGAGCTGTATACAAAATTAAAACATACAATATTATGCAAATCCATAGATTCATACAAAATAATAATAGAAATACACATGAAACACACATAGGAAAAAACCATATAAATAAACATATAAATAATAAATCAACATGTAATTTAACACACAAATGACACTTATCTTGGTAAAACTATCACCAACTGCGTGTAGACCTTCCACGTTTCTCCTAGCCTTAGACCATGCTGCTAAAAAAATCTCAACAGTGGGTCACCCCTGAGATGGGACTAAACTCCACCCGAGTAAATTTATTCCTAACCAGGATGATGTATCTCATAGAATAGGAAAAACTTCGTCATAGGTGCAAACTCAAACTAACAAACTAGATTCCCTCATTCCCCACATGTCCATCCCACCCTAGGAAATGTGCCCCTTCTCTGCTCAACAGTCCCTCGACTGCCCCATTTCCTTTCTAGGGCTTCAACAACAAGCCGAATAGGAAGTCTTAGAGCCCTATAGATGCATTCTGGCACCTTCAAGAGATCAATTCCCAACAATTCCCTCACCCAGAGGGAATTTTCCACAGGCTTGACAACCCGCCTCTTCAATTTCTCATGGGCCTAACAACCTGTTTCTTTAGTCCATCCCTTAAGCTAACCAGTTAAAGGTACAAGTACAATTATGGTAGTGGTTCAGGTACAGTACATGTACAATGATAGTAACAAAAAAATACAGAGGAAAGCTGAAATCCATGAGTGAAGGAATGAAGGAAAATGCACTAAGTCCAAACTACATGTATGCATGTTTCCTACTTGGCACTTGTCATGTTGAGAGCTACTTTGGCCCACTTGTCCTCGTCCTTAGAAATTAGGACAAAATAATTATCGATACCTTATACTTTAGGGAATATTAATATAATTCTTATTTTTGGCTTAAGCTCCCTAGCTTAGCTCCTTATCCTTAAATTTTGTCCCCCTTTCCCTAACTAGTGGAGTTTAGTCTCCCATACTCTTTTACATGGTTGGTCTACATGAAATGATGTGTTTTTCATTAATATTTTCATGTGAATAAATTTACATTTACATCATAGATATATATTATCATTTTTGTATCCTAGATCACTAGACTAAGTACATTTGTATTTACATTTACAATTGGGGTTCATCCTAGGGGTATTACGTTCCCCTCCCCCTTATTTATGCATTTTCCTAAGTGGAACATATACACATATACAACCAAAACTTCAAAAATCCTAAAAAATATGTGGGTATTCTACCCACATAACATCCTCGTGATCCCAGGTTGCATCTTTAGGATCGTACCAAGTCCATTGGACCTTTACTATATCTATGGCTCGATTCCAGAGCTACTTGATATTCTGGTCTAGTATGCACATCAGATGTACTTGAAAGGTGCCTTATTTCTCCACCTGGATAACATTCCAATCAATGACATGATTAACATAAGGTATTTACTTTTTGAGCAATGATACATGGAATAAATTATGAATAGACATTTATCCAGGAAAGGCAAGCATGTATGCTACAAGACCAATCCTCAATAAGATTTCAAACGTGCCACAATAATGAGGCACCAACTTTGAACAATTTCCCAACCTTAGGGAACATATGTTGGCCTTTACTTTCAAGAATACATGGCCACCCACTTTAAATTCCCTATGAGTTCTTCCCTTATCAACATAGATTTTCTGCCTGTCTTGAGCAGCCTTTAAATTATGTTTTATTTTCAATATTTTATCTTCCATTTCCCTAAGTAATTTTATCCCAACCACTGCTCTATCTGCTAGGTTGTCCCAACATACTGGTGTGTTGCACCTTTATCCATAAGGTGCCTCAAATGGGATCATATTTAGAGATTCTTGGTATCCATTGTTATAAGAACACTCTACTGAGTGTAGGTAATATTCCCATTTTGATGGTTTATCTATCACATACACCCTCAACATATCCTCAATCACTTGATTCACCCTCTCTATTTGTCCATATGATTCTATATGATAATTTGTGCTAAATTTAAATTTGTTCCAAATCCATTAAATAATCCTTTCCAAAAATTTGATGTAAATTTTGAATTTATGTTAGACACAATTGTTGTTGGCACAGGGGAAGACCCAAGGTTCATCTCCAAGAGTGCACCAACAATCCCTAACTACTAGCCCTTTTGGAGACACCTGCAAAGTAGATGCAGTCTCACCCGAAGTAGTTATGAGGGGGTTGCAGGACAGAGATGTCTACAACCAAAGGGAATATCAAGTGGATCTAACACACGAACATCACAACATTCATATATCACTTATCAACTTATATCTATTCTACACATCTACTTATTAGATCTAAAACAATAATGCAATCACATTATATCAATGACAAAGATAGAATATCAATCACACACAACACAAAATATATGTGGTTCACCCACTCTTTAGGGCTACGTCCACAGAACTGTGCTATATTATATTTAAGTAAAGAATACAGTTCTTATTTGCGCTCTTAGCTAGCATATCTCTTCTCTTCTCCTCTCTTTCTCTCCCCTCCCTGTGCACCTAGCTGCAGGGTTGATCTTCGCACCCAACTGAAGATCTTACAATACTAGAAGGATCTCACACTCAACACTTCTGTCTCTCTCCACTATAGTCTCTCACAACAATCAGATCGATCACTAGAACCAATGACAACCTATCTTGATACCAACCAATGAAAACCTGACCTAGGTCCTCTTGACCTCTAATTATACATTACAATCACTCACTGACATCCTTAGTTCTAATCCTAGGTGTCCAAAACCCTAGATACCAAAACCCTAGGTGTCTAAAACCCTAGGTCAACTTGACTCATATTTTCAAGGCTTTGCCAGCCTATTTTTCCTTCCTTCTCACGCGGTGCTCCAAAGCATCCAACGGTGGCTTTATCCACTTGCTAACTTTTCCTCTATCCTACTTGATTTCTTATCTTTCATTCCCGATCTCCTCATGAAACGACTTTCATTCTTAGGCTTTGCTCCATCTTTTCTTCTCTTTTGTTCACTTCGATCCAGTAACAGTCACTGTGTCTTCCGCACAGTTCATATTCTCCCTTTTATTCCTTGATCTTCACTTGATTCCATACCCAAGGGCCAACAGGCCCCCAACACTCACCTGTGACTCGTCCTGAGACACTTCAGATCTGAGCTTTTGATTTTACTTCAACATCAAACTGCGCAGTGCAACCTCTATTTTCTGCTCTTTTCCTCCTCTCCATACCTTGTGTAGACTATCTTTTTTATGTCTAGTACCCAGTTTCAATTGCACCTGGTACCTAGACCCTTTTCTTCTTGCTTCTTCTAAGTGATGCAAGGTAGCTGGTTGTCATAGTACAACTTCAGTCGGCTCCCATTCACTAATCCTTCCTTCCATTCTCCATTCAGGGTATTCAATTGCGCAACTCCTCCCTCTATAACATAAATGATATCGTATGGCCCTAGACAATGCATTCTAAACTTCCCAGGATGTTTGATGAACTTACTATCATATACCAGTACTATATCACCTTGTCTAAATGCCTTCTTCTTGATGTGCCTGTCATGATAGTCCTTTTCTCTTTCCTTCTGAACTTGCTAATGGAATCCTGCAATGAATCTGTCTTCTTCCAATTCAACCAACTGTGCAAGACTCTCTTGAACAATGCCAGGGTCATCCATATTTGTAAAAGAAACAATTCTCAGGCTTGGTACCAAATATTCCATTGGAACAACAAATTCAAGACTATATACTAACTTAAAAGGGGTATGCATTGTTAGTTTCTTGCAAGTGGTCCTATAGGCCCATAGTACTGCTAGTACTCTTAAGTCCCAATCATCCCCGTTCACACTGCAAATCTTTGTGAGCATTGTCTCTAAGATCTTGTTGAATGCTTCAACTATCCCATTTTCTTGTGGATGGTATGGTGTGATCTTCTAGTGGTGGATTGCAAATTCTTCAGTCAAGGATTTAACTATCGTATTGATGAAATGTGTTCCTTGATCACTCATAAGGATCTTTGGGCATCCAAAATTGGTTATAATGTCATCAAATATGAAGCACGCAATTGTAGTTGCACTATAGTCCTTGACTGCTCTTTCTTCGGCCCATCTAGTCAAGTATTTTGTTGTTGTAATTATGTACCTTTCTCCTGTATTCTTTCCTGGTGGATTTATAGGTCCAACGAAGTCAATGAACCATTTGTCAAATGCTTGTAGGGTTAGTTTTGGTGCTAATGGAATTTCATCTCTTCTAGATGGTTTTCCAACTCTTTGGCACACATTGCAGGCTCTCGAATATTCTTTAGCATCTCTGTGTAAAGTAGGCCACCAAAGGCCAGCTCTAAGAACCTTTTGCGTAGTTTCTTTTCTTACATAATTTCCTCCTGCGATGCTTTCATGATATTCTACAAGGATCAATGGTCATTCTACCTCCATAACACACATTCTCAATATCTCATCAGGTCCCATCTTGTATAGATGTCCGACTATAAGTGAGAAATCTGCAGCGTGCATTACTAGTTGTTTCTTCTGAGGAATTGTGTACTCACTAGGTGTCATTTATGTTGATAGGAATTGGACTATCTCTGCGAAGTGGCCATCAATATTTATAATGGACAACAACTGTGCATCTGACAGTGCATGCTCTAAATTGGTCGACTCTTCACCATGTTCCAACCCTGACAAGTGGTCAGGACCTTTGTTCATTCTTCTTGGATTTACTATGACCTCAAAATCATATTCTTGAAATAACAGAAGCCATCTGCAAATCCTTCCCCCCAAAACTGACTTGTTGACTAGGCATTTCAGTGCGGAGTGATCAATAAACATATTAAAGTGTCCTATCCTCCCAACAAGTAGTGGAAAAAATTCTGCAATGCATACACCATGGTCAATCCTTCTCGGTCAGTGGCAGTGTAGTTGATCTCAACAGTTGATAGTTTCCTTCTAGAAAAGGCTAATGGGTGGTCAATATCTCGTTCTCCTGTTTGTGCTAACACATATCCTAAAGAAATGGAAGATGCATCGATATGCACATGACACTCATTGGTCCAATATAGGAAAAACAGAATGGGTGCATTAACCATTTTCTATTTTAGTGTGTCGAAGCTCTTCTGGCATTCCTCTATCCAACTAAATTGGCAATCCTTCTTCAACAATTTTTCCATGGGTGTTGTAATCTGAGCATATCCCTTGATGAACTTCCTGTAATATCCTGTGTGTCCCAACACAGTGCACAACTGTTTAATAGAAGTCAGAGGGAGTAGATCAACTATGATGGTGATCTTTGATGGATCCACCATCAATCCTTGCTTACATACAATATGACCTAACAGTACTCCAAATGGTGAGAATAAGATGCACTTCTTCAGGTTCAAGGAATTTTGACACTGCTTGCATTTATCCAACATTGGCTTTAGACATTCAATGTGATTTTTCAATAAATTAAAAACAGTCCAATCATCAAAGTATGCTTCAAAAAATTTATGAACAAATTCCTTGAATGCTTCGACCAACACCTTGGAAAAGATGGTTGGTGCATTCTTCAATCCGAATGGAATCATTGTATATTGGTAGGATCCCCACTCTGCTGCAAATGTGGTCTTGTGGAAATTTTCCTTGGCAATCCGGATCTGATGGTATCTTGAAAATCCATCTGTAAAAGAATATACTTCCTGGCCTCCCAAATTATATAACACTTCGTCAGTGAATGGTGTAGGGAAGGGGTCATGCAAACAAGCATCATTCAAATTCCTAAGATCTACGCATATCCTAATTTCTCATGTTTTCTTGTCTTATACCACCATAGGGCTTATCCACTATGACTCTTCGACAGGTTCTATGATTCCTTTTTCCAACATTCTGTCAATCTCAATTTTCACTTTCTCCTTATATTTAGGGTTCATTATGTAAGGTCTCTGTTTGACTGGTCTAGAATCTGGCCTCAAAGGGATCCTCATCTTTCCTATAGGCCCTTTAATTCCCTTCATATTAGTGAACTTGGTTGGAAACAAGTCCTGATATTCATGCAGTAACTCTGTAATTTTATCAATGGTAGCCGCATCCCAATAATCTCCAATGTTTGCAAACTTTGGTGTCTTCTCTGTTCCAATATTGAATTTCTTAATCTTGATAGGTTTACCATTGAATGGAAGATCGAATCCTGGTCCTTCCACATCTCTTCAGCCCTCTGTTTCTGTGATGTTCACCTTTCTCGGATCATCATCTTCATTGGCATTGATGTTGTAGCAGCCTTGGAATTTCTAGAGAGGCGCGATCCATTCATCCTCTTCTTTTTCCAAAGGAAGGGTAGATGCCTCCTCGAATACTTTCTGTTTTACAATTTGTAATTCTTGATCTACTAATGGATATTGACTTTCAAATAAGAAAGTAGTTACAAAATTATGAATCATACCTTCCCAATCTGTAGTGATGAGGCGTAGTTCTGCTTGAAGGTACCAGTTGATAGGTGTCGTGTCCAGCGTGTTGATGAATTTGTGTACCCACTGCTCTTGAGGAATGTTTCTCCAGGCTACCTCATAGCTTCACACATGGTCCTTTGGGAAGGTTCGACCTGTGTAGAGAACTTCACAGCCATCTACTTTTGTTGAGAACCTCATTGTCATCAAAGTACGACATTGTATCCAATCTATGATATTACTTTTGTGCATTCCCCACCATCTTGTTGGTGTGGATTTCAAGGCCTTATCCATTGCCAACAACCTTTGTTGTATTGGTACACTTTATTCAAATTTTGATAGGAAGGTTTTCAAAGGATTCAGACCATCAAAGGTAGGTAAGTTACTTACTATTGTGTCGATCCAACAAACTTCTCTGGTTAATCTAGCACATATTCTTGTAGGTACTTCATACATCTTATTCTAGCAGTTCTCTAGTGCTTCTTCTGAGTCTGATGAACATGCACTATCACTTCGCCAACTTAAGTTTCCATCGGCTGTAGGATTAATATAATCCTGCTATTTGGCTGTTATCTTATATATATTTTCCAATGCATATGAGTGGTCTTCTTCTCTGATAGGTTCTATGTACCGCTGACCTTCATCTGGATCTAAAGGTGCAATGACCCTAAGGCCATATTTTTCAAAAGTCATACATCTCTTCTTTAAATCAATAATAGTAGAGTTATTGAAGGCTCAATCAATTCCTAACAACGTGGGGTAAGGGAAATTGTCACAACAATCTCAATTACCTCAAAATATGCAAATGTTCTCACTCCATCAATGTCTACAGGGACATGTTCTAATCTTCCAAAAGGGCTTACAACTTGCTGATTAGCCATTCTAATCCTGATAGGGGAACATATCAACTTCGGTTTTCCCATCTGTTCCCAGATTTTCTTTGTCATGACATTGACCTCTGACCCTAAGTCGAGGACCACATAGTCTATCTCATACTCTCCTATTTGAGCATTCAAATGTAATTCCTTATTTTTCCTTCTCTTCTTACCAATTTGGTGTACTTCCCTATTCAGTAAGGGGTCTATCTTTACTAGCTCATGTTGTCTGATTAGATTTTGTAACTCTTGTAGAGCACTTTCATCTTGAATCAACTCAATACAAGTATATAGAAATTCCATGAGCTTGCTTACCTCTTTTCCTTCTTTTGGCGAAGTAGACTGATCAAATGCCAGAGGCATTCCATATTCTCTCACTTCTGGTCTTGTCTTTGATGAGGAACCTTGGTCGCCTCTGAATTCATTTCTTGCTTCCTCAAATATTTGTCTTTCTTTCTTTGCATCAAAAGTTTGGGTCTTCTTTGTAGTTTTCCTGATTCCTGAGTCTTCTGTAATATTCCCTTGGGTTAGTCTGTCATCTCCTGTAAAACCACCTCCTCTAGTTATAACAGTGACTCTAGGGTCTTCTCCATGAGTTTCATCATATATCAGTTTTACTTGGGAGTTTTTCTAAGGTCCTTGTCTTTCTTGAAGCTTAGCTAGCAGTGCAAGATAATCTTCTATAACATGGTCAAACGAGCTACAATAGCTGCAAGTAGTACAAGGGTTCTGGAAATCCCTTGAGAGGTGTCCTGGTTGTGCGTAGTTATAACAGATGATCTGTCCTTGGCCTCGACCCGTTCCTCCTTCTCGTCCTCTTCCTTTGAATCCACCGCGAGGATTGAAGTTTCCTATGCCAGGAAAGTTATACTGCGTAGTGTTTCCTTCTTTTTGTACTTTGCCTTAAATCTTATATATGTCTCTTGACCTTTCATGAATGATATTGTACGCCCTAAAATCCCTATCATCATGTCCTACAGACTTACATAATGTGTAGTACAAATTTGTAGGTGTTTGAACATACTTTTGCATGTAGTAGCACTCACCAGGGCGATGTCTATTTCTGCATATTTTGCACCAAGGTAAGGTGACTTGCTTCAAAGGGATCAGAGCTCCAAAAGCCAAGTATTCATTGAATAGGGGGGAATTTTATTTATCATGGCCTTCTGATTTGCATATGACACACCAGATGTCTTCTCTTTTATCTTTTCCTTTGTCTTTCTTCATATCTTCGACCTGTAGAGACAAACTAGTTAGTTGACTCAAGATCTGACTCATACCTGAGATGGATTATCCCATAGGGGTTGATTCTAGCTTCATGGTGATCGCCAACATCTCAGACTACGAAGAAATATTCTGTTGCATTAGAGGAACCCAGATGTGTGGAAAGAGCGCAACAATGAACCATTCTTTGTTCTGTTCGTTTGGGATCTGAAAAGTCAATCAACATGTTAAGGTCTTGAATCTTTGGTCAAATTCACAAACAGGTTCATCTACCTTTTGCTTGATATCCTTCATTTCTATAATACATTGTGACTCTGACTTAGGTTTCTTGAATTCTGCAATCAGTGCGTTCTTAATTTGATTCAATGGCTTAGGCTGTGAAAGTCCTTGAACAAGCTTGATGTACCAATTTAGTGTGCGAACTCTGAGAGTTGTACTGAACTGATTTATTTTCATTGCTTCATATGTGGCATTCTTAATGTTCCATATAGATTCACATATGAACCAATGTTGGTCAGGATCTTCATATCCATCTCCCCTAAAAATAGGAAGCCTCATCTCATCTGCCATAGATCTCACTAGGATTCCTGACTGAATATGTGGTGGGATACTATTGACAGTGCTCTGGGTACTCTGGTGGCTTAATACGACTGAATCAACAGGAGGGATAACAATACTTATTTCGATGGTTTGTGTAGTTTATGAGGTTTCAGGTTCTCTTTGGCATAGCTCTTCAGCTTCTCCTTCCTTTGACCTAGCGGGTTCTGAATGTTCTTCATTTGTCAGATCTTCCTCTTCTCCACTGTAGAAACCGTCCTCCCCGTAGTTCTACTTAAATAGGTTCACAAGATGTACTTCTCAGAACACTCTCCCACTGTGTGTATGTCCAGATTCCGTGTCGTTGTCGCTGTCTGAATTCTTGAACATTAGCCTTTCTTGATATAACCAATATATTGTGTCTTCAATATGTTCTTCTCATGTAATGACATCTTGATTCTGAGCTTCAGAAAATGCATAAATTTCCCTCTGGGTCCCTTAAAGAAATATGTCTCGGCTTGGCTGTATGATTCTACTCTGTCAATGGAAAACTCTGTGATGTACCCTCCAATGGTGCTATCAAACTAGTGATCTACAGCTCATGATACGACGTTATCAACTCTTTTGACCTTCTTGATCAGATCCGACGTCCAAACCATAGGAGGTCTAGATCGGATCTCGAACTAGGTATCTGCTAATCTATATAGCCACTCATATACCTCTTGATGGATCCCTCAAAATAATATCTCATGCATATCGGTAAAAATATATTTCTCTAACCAATACTCTATACTAATATTATGGTTCTTGTTCTGGGCTTCATCGAAGTCCTTTTCTTGATCTTCTATCCACTTTTGAATCTTTGTCTTCGATGGAACCCACCTTGACATACCCTTAAAAAGATTCTGGTCCTAACAACAGAACCATTTGTTGGCATAGGGGCATACCCAAGGTTCATCTCCAAGAGTGCACCAACAAGCCCTAACTACTGGACCTTTCGGCAACACCTGTGAAGAAGATGTAGTCTCACCCGAATCAGTTATGAGGGTGTTGCAGGACAAAGATGTCTATAACCAAAGGGAATATCAAGTGGATCTAACACAAGAACAACACAACATTCATATATCACTTATCAACTTAGATTTATTCTGCACATCTACTTATCAGATCTAAAACAATAATTCATTCATAGTATATCAATGACAAAGATAGAATATCAATCACACACAACACAAAATATACGTGGTTCACCCCCTCTCTAGGGCTACGTCCACATAACTGTTCTATATTATATTTAAGTAAAGCATATAGTTCTTATCTACGCTCTTAGCTAGAAGATATCTTCTCTTCTCCTCTATTTCTCTTCCCTCCCTGCACACCTAGTTGCAGGGTTGATCTTCGCACCCAGCTGAATATCTTACAATACCAGAAGGCTCTCACACTCAGGACTTCTCTCTCTCTCCACTGTAGTCTCTCACAACAATCAGATCGATCACTAAAAACAATGACAACCTATCTTGATACCAACCAATGACAACCCGACCTAGGTCCTCTTGACCTCTATTTATACATTACAATCACTCACCACCATCCTTAGGTCTAATCCTATGTGTCCAAAACCCTAGATAACAAAACCCTAGGTGTCTAAAACCCTAGGTCAACTTGACCCATATTTTCAGGGCTTCGCTAGCCTATTTTTCCTTCCTTCTCACGCGGTTCTCCAAAGAATCCAATTGTGGCTTTCTCCGTCTTTTGACTTGTCCTCGATCCTTCTTTTTTTCTTATCTGTCATTCCCAATCTCCTCATCCAACAAATTTCATTCTCGGGCTTCCCTCCATCTTTTCTTCTCTTTTGTTCACTTCAACCCAGTAACAGTCACTGTGTCTTCCACGCAGTTCACATTCTCCCTTTTATTCCTTGATCTTCTCTTGCTTCCATACCCAGGGACCAACAATTGTCTTGGGTATACCATGCAGTTGAACAATTTATCTCATATAAATATCAGCGATGTTGGATGCCTTGTGAGTGAAATTTACTAGAATAAAATGGGCAACTTTGGTAATCTTATCCACCACTACCATGATAAAATCATGATGCTTGTTTGTTTTGGGAATTTTGGTGATGAAATACATTGTTACAATTTACCATTTCCACTCAGGAATCGGTAATGTTTGTAGCATACCAGCTCGGTGTCTATTCTCAAGCTTGACCTTTTGACACTCCAAACATTTGGCAATAAAATCAACAACTTCTTTCTTCATTCCCGACCAATAATATTGGCTCTTGAAAGGTGAAATAGTTTTATGATAACCTGGGTTCCCAACATAAGATACATTATTCATTTCTCTCAATATCATATTTTTCAATTTCTAGAATTTTGTACATAAAGTATGCCCCTTACATGAGAATTTCATCATTTTCTAGCTTGTAGTCTTCAATTTTCTGCTGCAAAATACCTTGCTGTAATTTTGTTATTATTTCCATGTATTGCAAATTTGATTTTGCAGCCTCTAAGATTCTATCTTTCAGATATTATTGGTACATGCTAATGGTTGTAGCATGCAACTCATGCACCCTTATTCTAAATTCATTAGCCACCTTGTTCTCTTTCCCTTTGATATGCTTGATATCAAAGTCATATTCACTGAGAAATTCTAGCCACCTGCTTTGCCTGGCATTTAGAGTTGGATGTCCAAATAAATATTTCATACCATTATGTTTTGTCCTCAACTCAAACCTTTTCCCCATGAGGTAGTGCCTCCACATATTCAAGGCATGCACTATGGTTGCCAACTCCAAATCATGAGCCACATAATTCCTTTCATGCTCCTTAAACTTCTTTGATTCATAGCATACCACATACCCATTTTGACTGAGGAATCCACCAAGCCCTTCTTTACATGCATCGATACATACAATGAGGTATTCATTTGGATCAACAGTCCTTAGTGTTGGAGAACTTTCTCAATTTGGCATACAACCAATGCTCCCTTAATACCTGTAATACCATACTCAAGTGTTTTTCATGCTCTTCCTCCGATTTAGAGTATATAAGAATTTCATCTAAAAATATAATGAAAAAATTATCTAAGTATTCTCTGAAAATACCATTCATTAAACACATGAAGACAACTGGTGCATTTTATAACCCAAATGGAACCACTGTGAACTCATAATTCCCATACCTTGTTCTAAAAGAAATCTTGCCAATGTATTTTTATTTAATTCTTACTTGATGATAACCTGACCTGAAATCAATCTTGGAGAATATTTTTTCATCTTTCAACTAATCAAAGAGGTCATCAATCCTTGGTAAAGGATACTTATTCTTCACAGTTACCTTGTTCAACTACCTGAAGTCAATGCAAAGTCTCCATGTTCCATCCTTTTTCTTCACAAATAATACTGGGGCACCCCAAGGTGACACACTTTGGCATATATACCCCTTATTCTAAATATCTTCAAGTTGCATTTGCAATTCCTTCAATTCTGGTGTACTCATCCTATAAGGGGTCTTGGATACTGGGGTTTCTCCAGACATTAGATTGATGGAGAAATAAATATCTCTTTTAGGGGGTAAACCTAGTAGTTCTTTAAATACACATTCAAAATGTTTTAGGACTGCATAATCTTCAATATTTGACACCTTCTCTTTATGTGTCTCTTCCATATGTGTTGCAAATATTTGACACCATTTTCTGTAAATTTTCTTCAGCTACAATGCTGAAATTTCTCTAACAATTACTGTAATGGGAATTTGTTGTACTTTCCTTGGGTTCCCTTCCTTATCCAAGCAAGTAAATGCCTTATTATAACATTCTAGGATAACATGGTGTTGGTCAAACCAATCCATACCAATTAGACAATCATAGGAACTTAAAGGTATTATGTTCAAATCTTCCTTGGTGCTCAGTCCATTCATGTCTATTGGACATTCCTTAACCATTTCATTAATTTTTCTTTTAGCTCCAGTAGCTAGTTGTACCAACCAAGATTTTCCAAGCTTGCTTCTCATAAAATGAAATATTTCCACCATATTAGGATCTATATAACTATGACTAGCTCATGAATCAATTAAAATAAAAATGGTTTGGTTGTTGATCTTACCTTCCACTTCTATCATATGTGACTGAAAGTCAACTTGGTTTTTGTCCAGGGCTGCATAGATCCTAGGTACATTTCTTCCCATGTCCTCCATTGTATCATCTTGTTGTCCATTGTGAACAATCTTCACTTTTTCACCTTTGTGAGGACAATATCTATACATATGATCTCCCCCACAACCCCAACATTGAATAGGTGGTTGCCTTGGTCTTTGCCTCCATGTCTTAATCATTCTGATTTCTCTAGAAGTTGGTTGTCCCTGAGGATTATTTATCAAGAATGGTTTCTTAGTCCCCTTTTTCCTCTGTTCCATATTGTTTTTCTTATTGTCTTCCCAATATTTTTGGAAAGTTGTCCTTCCTTTATGTTGATCATAACACAATTTATCTCTCCTTATGGTCTCCTCCAATGTTTTGGGATCATCATATTGTATCTTGTCACTGATAAATGATGGCATCTCACTCAAATACATTTGAATCTTAATGAGCTCTTCCTTGATGAAAGAAACATACTTTAGCAGTTTTAAAATCCTTCTTTCATATTCATCTATGGTCATACTCCCAAACTTGAGTTGTAAGAACTCCTTCATTTTCTTGTCATAGTATCTCTTAGTCAAGTATTTATTTTGAAAATTTCTCTTGAATTCCCTCCGAATAACATTTTTCTCAACAATGTGTTGCACCTGCACAAATTGGTCCCACTACATGGATGCCTTTCCCTTGAGCTGATAGATGAAAATTATTCCTTATGCATGTGAAGAGTAATTATGCAATTGAAAATACTTCCTCATACATAGAATCCATGTCTCTGCATATTCATCTTTCTTGTGCTCACCATCAAATGTAGGAGGCTTGGTCTTGTTCATTTATTCTTGTAGCCCATCCAACCTGGACCTCCTCCTATGATTATTTATAGGGGGTGGACTTAAAATACTATGTTCTCTCCTAGTGGAATGCCTTGGGGAGTGATGGTGATATCTTCCAAAACTTCTTTCTCTTATCCTCTCATCATGATACCTGGGACTTACTGATTTTCTTGAGACATTCTCCTTATCCGTCTTCTTTTCTATTATGCACAAGATCTCCATATGTTGAAGTCCTCATGTTTTTCATTGACTTTCATAAGCCTCTCATTATCATATTTATAACTTTGGACATATTTTTGCAAACTTTTAATTGTCTTTACTAAGTTCATGCTTTCTTCCTTTCCTTCTCCATGCCCATTTGAGTTTGTACCTTCATTACCCATATTGACATACATCCCTCTGATCTCATCTTCCTGGATGTAAGACTCCTATGTATCTTCCATGATTCTTAACTCTGTTTGGATCATGTTCTGATCTAATTTTTGTTAACTCTGTAAAATGTGTAGCCAACAAAACTTGTTAGGCTAATTAATTTAACAATTCATGAAATTCTGAACAATTCTGGCTCAATAATGCATTAAAATTGTTTCTTCTGATTTCCTTAAAAATTGACTACCAAGATCAATTTTCTAGATCAATAGTTATATTCTACTATCCAAGACCTTTCCAACGCATGCTTCCATGCTCAATTTTGAGTCTTGAGCAGAAAATTATGGTTATTTGAAAAAATTTCCATTTTGTGAGGGAAATCCTTGTACAGGTGATATTCTTTAGGAGTCGAATTGGCTCTCGTACCCGTGTTGGATCCTCTCATAATGTACATATGCCATTTTTATTTCTTTATGCATTTCTAAAAAAACAAAAAACTCGCAGGAGCTTTTCTCTAAGCCCGTTTTTACCTTAGAATCAAATTTCGGGTGCTAGCCCCTTTACTTCGATGGAAACCTAATATGACCATGGGCTAGGACCAAGAACTTAGCCACAAGGTGCTATTCAGAGATCTACGAATCTGACGCCCTAGAACTTTAGGCTTCAGAGGTTCTTACAACAACACACTCCAAATATCATGAATGTTGAACTGACGAACTCTCAAAGAGGTGTTATCTGTAGCTTCATTACTCTGGCACTCCAGAACTTCAGGCTTCAAAGGTGCTTACAAAAACACTCAAGATCTACCAAATTCCGAAATGGTGAACTCCGAGAGAGGCTCTATCCGGAGATTCATTAATTCGATGCTNTTTAGAGGTTTTAACGACACAAATTTCCAATTCCATCGAACACCGTAGTGGAAAACTCTCGAAGAGGCCCTATCTGGAGCTTCGATACTCCAGGGCTCTGGAACTTTGGGCTTCGAAGGTTTTAACCACAACACTTTCCAATTCCCCCAAACACCGAAGTGATGAACTCCCATATTATTTGGGGATCAATGGTCCACACTTCCTCCCAAGATCTACAACTGAGAGGAACTTTGTGACTCCACGCTTAGGGAGTCCTAAGACTCCAATGCACACTACCTCCCGAATTGTCGAACATCGAACTCGCGATGGGAAGAGATCTACGACTCTCTCTCCTCCTACAGCCTGGGACTGAGATTATCTCTAGGCTTCAGGTTTCAGGGCTTCCTGTTGCTAATCACCCCCAACTTCCCGAACTGTTGAACTCCAAATTGGTGAAGGGAGGATATCTACAGTCCACATGTCCCCGTCAACAAATGGCCAGGATTGACTCCGGGATTCGAGACTTCAGGAATTTCCACACGAAATCAACTTTTTCCCACAATCCTTTAGAGGGTCAAATACTTAATAATATGATGACACATGTACCTGACAACCAATGATTAAGATTTAATTCAGGCTTTAGGGTTATTTTCTCCAAATCATCACCATGCCCTCGAATAGCCAAATCTCTGAAATTGTGAAGCGAAAAGATCAACAATTGAGACTTCCTGGTTGATCGACGGTGGGATTAACTTTGATACTTTGGAGCTTCGAGGCTTCGACCACTTTCCAACGACTACCTCCAAAATATCCTGGATAGTCGAACATCGAAGGGCTACCAATCAATGACCCCCGCTTCACTATGAGATCTATGACTGAGATCTGTTTTAGGACTCCGGTCTTCAGGAATTTATCCTCCTAGCAACACAAGGAATAAAATATCTTAGAGTGCTGATTCACTGAACCGTGAGATATACGGCTCAGATTCCATGATGGGATCTACGACTAAGATCCTCTCCACTTTGGCCAAGATTTATGGCTCGATAAAATTGATCAAAGAACCTCGTTCTCCCACACTCAGCTCTGATGGATAGGATTGTATCTCCTTTGTTGCACGCTTCTCCTCTCATCTAGGTTTGATCCAACGACCCATATCTAATCTTGTAGCCTCAAATCAACGACTTTTGTGGTTTCTAAATATTTCCAAGGCTCGACCTTTGATCTCTCCACTACAGGGTCGACTCCTTGGCCTCTGTTTTCTTTCTTGAATTGCTACACCTCCTGATATTTCAAACACAGTCAAAGTGTCCTCACAACGCCCTCCTGGTACCCTATAACTTGAAATTTGACCACTTCGAAATCAATTCTCTATGAAATTTCGCTTCAATTTCAACTTGCTCGGCACATCTAAGATCAATGTTGAAAATGGAGCTATGATACCATATTGTAGCATCCCTAGCCACCTATTGGGATATGCCACATAAAAGTTTTGAACTGTATATAAAATAAAATAAAATACAATATTATGAAAATACATAGATGCATACAGAATAATAATAGAAATACACATGAAATGCACACAGGAAAAACCCATAAAATTAAATGCATAAATAATAATGTAGCATGTAATTTAACACACAAATGACACTTATCTTGGTAAAAATATCACCATCTACGTGTATACCTTCCACGTTCATTCTAGCATTAGACCACACTTCTTGAAAACTCTCAGTAGTGGGTCACCCCCGAGATGGGACTAAAATCCACCAAGGTAAAGGGATTCCTAACTAGGTTGATGTATATCAGACAACAGAAAAAACTTCATCACAAATTCCAACTCAAACTAATAACCTACATTCCCCACATGCCTATCCCACCCAAGGAAATGTGCCACTTCTCTGCTCAACAGTCCCTCGGTTGCCCCATTTCCTTTATTGCCCCATTTCCTTTACAGGGCTTCAACAATAGGATGGAAAGGAAGTCTTAGATCCCTATACCTGCAGTCTGTCACCTTCGGGAGATCAATTCCTAGGAATTATCTCACCTGAAGAGAATTTTCATGGGCCTAACAACTTGCCTCTTCAAAGTTCCATGGGCTTGACAACCCATTTATTCAGTCCATCTCTTAAGCTAACCAGGTATGAGTACAAGTATAGGTATGGTATTAGTTTGGGTACAGTACAGGTACAATGATAGTAATAGAAAAATACAAAGGACAACTGAAATGTGTGAGTGAAGGAATGGAGGAAAATGATGGAATGATGGAAAATGCACTAAGTCCAAACTACATGTATGCATATTTCCTACTTGATACTTGTCATGTTGAGAGCTACTTTGGCCCACTTCTCCCCATCTTTAGAAATTAGGACAAAATAATTATACATACCTTATACTTTAAGGAATATTAATATAATAATCAGTTTTGGCTTAAGCTCCCTAGCTTAGCTCCTTATCCTTAACTTTTAGCCCCCTTTCCCTAACTAGTGGAGTTTAGTTCCCCATACGCTTTTACATGGTTGGTCTACATGCAGTGATGTGTTTTTCACTAATATTTTCATGTGAAAACATTTACATTTACATCACACACACACACACATATATATTCATTTTTGTATCCCGACTCACCGACCTAAGTACATTTGTATTTACATTTACAGTTGGGGTTTGACCTAGGGGTATTACACTATGTCATTATAGAAACTATTCCCATGCATTGTATCACCTTCCATTAGGAATATTGGACCTTTTCTTGTCATTATTACCACTGATGGCTTCTTCCATTCCTATTTCCAATGGAATTTCATTCAACCTTTGTACCACACATGACCAATTTTCCTTGGGATGCCCCTTCCTCCATAGTTCACTATTGAGTAACAAACATCTCAATTTTGAGTGACTCCTCTCAAAAACATAATTCATAACACATTACCAGATCATATTGTTGAGAACACACTTATATTG
>SNQJ01S0058879.1:20389-49342 GCA_010110895.2 Picea sitchensis | reverse complement strand
TTTCCTCCCCAAAATCCTTAAGAGATATTTTCTCCCTAAATATCTTAGAGATCCCTTTCTTAGTGGATTTGATGAGAGATTCTCTCCATGGTGGTTAAGTCTCCAAATCTTATATAATGAGGGATTTCCATGGAGGAGGGGGAGAAAGTATTGTGAAGCATCCAACCTATGATCTCATGAAGAAGGTGTCTTTCAGAACATCAACATTCAGTGTGTGGATTGTTTGAGCAAGGGTTCAGACGAGGAAAGGTTGACGAAGATGCTACACTCACATCTATGGTTGTAAGCATTCTTCGTTATTGTTCTCTTTAATATAATATGCTTGGCTTGTTTCTTTCAAATCTATGTTTGATCTCACATGAATTTGTCTCTAATAGATAGGTCTATTTTGAGCTAATATCAGTAGAGTAGGAAGTTGTTTGTACTTTTTTTTGTCTACAGGGCTTATCGAGGAGCGTAAGATTGGAGCTCAACTCAGACCGTGCAGGGACAAACACCGGTAAAAGGTACTTCTTTTCTCCTTCCTCCTCACACATTAGTTTATCTAGATCTAAAAGGAAGTCAGTGTCCACGATAAACATATTATTTCTTAAGAGTTAAGAGTTTATCTCTCAAGAGGAGATCTACCTGTCTGCAGGGAGATGTTCCTTCAACAATGAGCAGTGCAGTCTAAGGCTAGGAGGTTCATGGAAGGTCTGCACATAGTTGGTGGATTCACTCCAGCTAAAATATAAGTATGATTTATGTGATTAATTATGTATTTTATGCATGTTTTGTGAGGCTTGAATGTTTATCATGTCTTACATGGTGTATATGAATTAATGTTAGTTTCATTGATTGTATATGGTACCAGTAATTTCGTGATTACTCTGTGTTAAGTTTTTTCATTCATTAAAATGCATGTTATATATATAAGTGTATATTCTGAATTAGTGGCATTACCCGGTGTCTAGAGGGCCAGGGATGTTACAATATAGTATCAGAGCATGGTTACAACACTGAGCCTAGATGGGCCATGTTGGTGGTTAACGAGAAAAATATTTCAAAGTGAATTGTTGTCGAAAGGGACAAACTTCAAGGTTCAGAGTGTCTCTGGGTGCAAGGAGTGCGTCGACAGAGTCTTTGACTAAAAAATATCAAGAAAAATAGATTGATTTTCTCATGAAGGGACGCAAAGATCTCTTGCAAGGAGTGCATAAATCTAAAATTTGACTAAGTTTCGAAGAGAACCTCTAAGGAGAAGGGGTTCGAGAAACAAAGCTCAGGAGGAGGAGCGAAAACATTCGTCAGATCTATTGTTGGAAGGAGTTTGGACCGTTAGATCTGTGTCCAGGTAAGCAAAGGAAAATCACTTCGGAAGATTTCAAGTGTGGAGTGTGAAAAACTCCTGAAGTCCCGAAGTAGATCACAACCATCCGTTGCAAAGGAAACACGTCAAGATATTGTGTACTTCGGGTGAAAGTACTTCAGGAGGAGGCAAGTGTTGTGAGTTTGAAACTCTCAGAGCCCGAAGTGCCAAAGTCACTCATAACCATTGATCATGAAGGAGGACACACGTCGGTAGATCGTGAACTCTGGGAAAAAGTGAGCATAGAGGATTTGAAACTCCCGAAGCCCGAAGTTCTGAAGACCCGAAGAACCGAAGTGGTGAGTCATGAGGACGTCACCTGGAGGTGACATGGACACATAGGATGTGTTCCACATGTCAGTGGGTTTCGAACCCATGGAAGATTGAAATGGCATTTTTAACGTAGCGCGTGGGCCACATATCAGCCGCTAGTATTTTGCCATGTGGTATCATGTATGGGCAAGGTTAGTGGGGCCCTAGGTTACGTAACATAGTTAAAGTTCGGAGGACTCACACTGGCGTTGATCATGATACATCAATATTGACGGACAGAAGGCATTGCAGGGACCCAAGTCGCACGAAAGTTAATTATCCAAGGTGCTCCTGCAATCCAAACCACGGTTTCACCAAGGGATTACCTGCCAATGTCAGAAGAATTGTGGGATGAAAGGAGGGTTACTCCAAACCACCATTGCATACCCCCGCAATTGAGAAAATGTTAAGTGATGTAACGTAATGACATCACCAAAGGTGATTGGAAATGTTCGGAGATTAACAGTTCGGATGTGCGGATGCGATATCCTCCAAAGCTCCAAAGTCCCAAAGACTCAAAGTCCTAGAACTCAGACACCTGAGGTTCCATAGTAAGTATCAGTCATTAGATGTTAGGTATACATGGACTGAATATCTTCCCTACTTCGCGAGTTTGGTAATCCAAACTCCAAGGGATTGTTGTATTGTGATTTGAAAAATTTATGAAGTCGAAGGCCCAGGTAAGCACCTTTTGACTTAGATATTGGTCACGGTATGTGATCACATGGGTTGGGGATTGAGAGAAAGGGGCTAGTGCCCAAAATTTATTACAGAGTAGAGAAGAGATCGGAAAGAAAAATGAAATCTGAACATTTTCTTAAATTAGATTGGTTTATGAATGTTGTGGGAATCCTTAAGGAATGATGTCCTAACAAATTCCAGTTGACTGCACGTTTTGTTTTGTAGAGTTCAACAAGTGTTGGGACCATAGAGAATTTCCACAGAGTGGAGAGAAATGGAGGAGGCATAGAATGCTTCTAGTTCAGAGAATGAAGTAAAAGGAATGGATGTCCATTTAGGAGGGGAAGAATCAAACTCCAATGGGCATGGAGGAGAGATGGACAAGGAAGGACGTATGATGAAAATCATTGAACGATTGTAGAAGGATGCCCAGGCTCACCGAGATGATAATAGAAAGCTCATGAATCCATGGATCAACAAGGAAAGTTAAACTTAAATTTGATGCAGAGTCTGGAAAGAATCGAAAGGAAATTGGATATGGAGAGTGACTCAATAAAATCAAGGAGTCGCAAAAATCCTCAGAGGAAAATAAGATCAAGAAGCATTAGAAAACATCATCATCACTCCCCGAAACATTCCAATAAGGAGGCACACAGTAGTTCAAGCCCATCTCCTACTAGAAAACATAGGAGATATGGAATGGATGAACTGAAAGGTGAAATGAACAAGATTAAACGTCCTACGTTTGATGGAAAAAACAAGGAAGATGAAGATGCTGAGACATGGATGTTGGGCATGACAAAATATTTCCAACTATAGAACTATTCTTCTCATGCAGAAGGAATAATTTCCATTTACCAACTTAAAGGAAAGGCATCCGTATGGTTGGAGCATCTTGTGCAAGTACAACACATCAGAGAGAAGAATATTACTTTGAGGGAGTTCAAGAATCATTTTGAAAATAAGTACTTAACTAAGAGGTACTATGACAAAAAGATGAAAGAGTTCTTTGAACTCAAACTGGGCAGCATGACCATTGATGAATATGAACGAAGGTTTTTGGAATTGTTGAAGTATGTTCCTTTCACCAAGGACGAGACTGTCAAAATTCAAAGGTATCTGAATGGACTGCCATCTTACATCAGTGACAAGATCCAGTATGATGACCCAAAGACTATGGAAGAAAATTTAAGGAGAGAAAAATGCTTATATGATCAGCAAAAAGAAAATCCTACTTTCCAAAAAGCTTGGGAAGACAAGAAGAAGTTTAAGAGGGAGCAAAGGAAAAAGGGAAACAAACCACCATTTTTCAGCAGCAATACTCACAGACAGCTACCTTTTAGAGAGCCCAGGAAGGCCGAAGTGGGTGGACAAATTCCAAGACATCCACCTATGGAATGTTGGGGCTATAAAGGAAATCATAGGTACAGAGATGTCCCACACAGAAATGACAAAGTGAGAGTTGTCCACAATGTTCAGCAGGAAGAAACAGTGGAGGGCATGGGCAGTAGAATACCAAGGATCTGCACAACCCTGGACAACATACAAGAAGAATATCAGTCACAAATGATTGAAGTGGAAGGTATGATCAACAACCATGCCTTTACTATTTTAATTGACTTAGGGGCTAGCCATAGTTATGTAGATCCTAGAGTGGTGGAAATTTTGCAATTGTCGAGAAACAAACATGGAAAATATTGGTTAATGTAGCTGGCTACAGGAACCAAGAAAAAGGTTACGGAATTAGTTAATTCTTGTCCAGTGGACATGAACATACTGAGCACGAGAGTTGAATTGAACATTTTACCTTTAGGTTCCTATGATTGTCTAATTGGGATGGATTGGCTGGACCAACACCATGCCATCTTGGACTATCTTAACAAGGTATTCACTTTCCTGGATGAGGAAGGAAATAGGAGAACAGTCCAAGGAATTCCCAGGGCAGTTACAGTTAGAGAAATCTCATCAATGCAGTTGAAGAAGTGCTACAAAAAAGGTTGTCAATTATTTGCAGCCCATGTGGAGGAATCATCTTAGGATGAGGTCTCAAGTATTGAATACCATGAAGTATTAAAATATTTTGAAGATGTATTCCAGGAGGTACCTGGACTACCCTCGAAAAGAGATATTGACTTTTCTGTAAACTTGATGCCTGGAGCAGGTCCGGTATCAAAATATCCTTACAGAATGAGTACACCAGAGTTGAAAGAACTGCAAATGCAGCTTGAAGAGATTCTGAAGAAGGGTTATACATGCCCAAGTGTGTCACCTTAGGGATCCCAGTCCTATTCGTGAAGAATAAGGATGGAACATTGAGATTATGCATTGATTTTAGACAATTGAACAAAGAAATTATTAAGAACAAGTATCCTCTACCAAGGATCAATGATATCTTTGATCAGTTGAAGGATACTAAGATATTTTCAAAAATAGATCTTAGATTAGGATATCACCAGGTAAGAATTAAGGATGAAGACATCAGTAAGATCGCCTTCATAAGAAGGTGTGGTCACTATGAATTCACAGTGGTGCCATTTGGGTTGTCAAATGAACTCTGTTGTTTTTATGTGCCTAATGAATGGTGTGTTCAGAGAATAGATGGACAAGTTTGTCACAGTATTTTTGGATGACATCCTAGTGTATTCCAATTTAGAGGAAGAGCATGAACAACATCTTAGGATGGTGTTGTAGGTGCTAAGAGAGCACCAACTGTATGATAAATTGAGCAAGTGCTCATTTTATCAAAATCAGATCCATTACTTGGGGCATATCATTTAAAAGGATGGGATAATTGTAGATCCTGAGAAGATAGAAGCCATCAAGGAATGGAAAAAGTCAAAGAATGTGACATAATTAAGATTCTTTATGGGTCTAGCTAGCTATTATAGAAGTTTCATTGAAGGTTTCTCCAGGATAGATCACCCTATCACTTCCTTTCAAAGGAAGGAGAAGAAGTTCCAATGGACTGAAGAATGTGAGAAGAGCTTCCAACGATTGAAGCAACTATTAACTAGTACTCCAATCATGAGGATAGTATATCCAAATGAAGGATTTTTCGTGTGTATAGATGCATGAAAAGAAGGAATGGGAGGAGTCCTAAGTTAGAATGGATTCAGAATTTGTTATGAATCTAGAAAGTTGAAAGAGCACGAAAGAAACTATGCAACTCATGATTTGGAGTTGGAAGCCATTGTACACACTCTAAAGAAATGGAGGCATTACCTCATGGGAAGGAGTTTCGAAATGAGGATAGACCATAACGGTCTGAAGTATTTGTTTGATCAGCCAACTTTGAATTCTAGGAAGAGTAGATGGTTGGAGTTTCTTTGTGAGTATGACTTTGATATCAAGAATATCAAAGGAAAGGAGAACAAAGTGGCTAATGAACTCGGCAAGAGAGTGCATGAATTGCATTCTTCGGCCATTAGCATGTACCGAACTGATATTAAAGGAACAATTTTAGAAGTTGCAAATGTAGATTTGCAGTACATGGAGTTGGTAGCAAATCTACAACATGTTAAGATGCTACAAAAAGTGGAAGATTATAAGTTGGGAGTTGATGGGACACTTCTGTACAAGAACAAAATTTATGTACCTAATGTCCAGGAATTGAAAATTATGATTTTGAATTAAATGCATAATGTTCCTTATGCAGGGCACTCTGGATATCAGAAAATTGTGGCAGAAGTCAAGAGCCATTACTTTTGGCTAGGTATGAAGAAGGAAATTGCAGAATACATCACGAGATGTATGGAGTGTCAGAAGCTTAAAGCTAAGCATAGGTAACCAGAAGGGTTGCTACAAACTTTACCCATCCCTGAGTGGAAGTGGGAGGTAGTGACAAGGGATTTCATCACAAGATTTCTCAGAACCGGCAAGCAGGATGATTGAATCATGGTGGTGGTGGACAAGCTTACAAAATCTGCCCATTTAATTCCACTAAAGACTACTCACAAGGAAACTAACGTTGCTGATATATTTTTAAGGGAAATAACACGATTGCACGGTATTCCCAAGATAATTGTGTCTGACAGGGACCCAAAATTCACCTCAAAATTCTAGAAAGGGTTATTCAAAGGGTTCAGAATGAATCTAAACTTCAACACTACTTATCATCCTGAGTCCAATGGGTAGACAGAGAGGGTGAACCAAGTGATAGAGGACATGTTAAGGATGTATTTGATGGACAAACTGTCTAAATGGGAAGACTACCTATACTTGGTAGAATTTGCCTACAACAATGGGTATCAAGCATCATTGAAGATGAGCCCATTTGAAGCACTTTATGGAAGAAAGTGAAATACTCCAGTAAGCTGGGATAATCCAACTGATAGAGCAGTAGTTGGGCTAGAGTTAATCAAGGAAATGAAAGAGAAAATGATGAAGATTAAGAAGAATTTGAAAGCTGCCCAATACAGGCAGAAGAGTTATGCTGATAAGAACAGGATCCACAGGGAGTTCAAAGTGGGTGATCATGTTTTTCTAAAAGTAAAAGCTAACATAACTTCCCTAAAGTTATGAAACTATTCCAAGTTGGCAGCCAGATTTTGTGGGCCATTTGAAATCCTAGAAAGGATTGGACCAGTCGCATATATGCTTTCATTTCCTGCATCCATGACTGTACATAATGTGTTTCATATTTTATTGCTTAAGAAATATATACATGATGTTAATCAAGTAATCGATTGGAATGTGATTTAGGTGGAACAAGAAGGTGGCTTGCAGGTGCATTCGGTGTGTATACTGGACCGGAAAAGAAAGCAGATCCATAATTGAGATATAGGACTTGTAAAAGTCCAATGGACCTGGTATGGTCCTGAGGACGCAACATGGGAGCATGAAGATGTTATGCGGGCAGATTACCCACATCTTTTTGAAGATTTTGGAAATCTTGTTGTTGTTTTGTAAATAAGTTGCACTGGGGATAGTGAAAAAACAAAGGAAGGGGATTGTAATACCCCAAGGCTGAGCCCCTTATGAATTGTAATTTTTCTTACAGGTTGGTGAGCCAAGTGTTTGTAAGCTGAAAGACTTATGTGTTATTATGCTGGTGAGCCAAATGCCAAGGCCAATGAACCTGATTTTTGTATATGTAATTATGCAGAACATTAATAAAAATATAAACACTAATACATGTAGACCGACCACAAAGAAGAGTTATGGGGGAATAAGCTTCAGTAGGTAGGGTAAGGAAGGGGAGCTAAGTATTGGGCCTAGGGGATAAGCTAGGGGGCTTACTTCTAGATGAATAATATTTTAATATTATTTCCTAAAGACTAAAGTGAACATTATATGTTTGTTATCCTAAGTTCGTGGAAGATGGGACATGGGATTAATGCAGTGCATGCAGCTCCAAGAAGACAATTGTTGACCTGGGCTCATGCAACTAAAGTTGAAGAATCAACTCATGTTGGGGGGTTCGAGAGTCATTCTTCCATGATTTGCCTGAGTCGTTTTTCCATTCTAGAGTCTGTACCAGAATCGTTTTGGGTTGTTCCCTTATGTTTTTCCAGAATTGTATTGACCCACGACATACCCCCATGCATCTTTAAAACTAGAAACGAGGATGTTCGTCCTATGTTGTTTCCTGTTAAGCCCGGTGTCGTTGTAATCTCCTGATCCGTGTTGGGACTTAGCATTAGGTTGTTGCCTTTTTGGGTGTCCATACACATTTTTTTTCCCTATTGTCATTAGTTGTTGTTGTTGTTTATGTCAACCATACCTGGCTGTAGCTGAGTCGAAGACTGGTTATCAGACCTGTGAGTAGCTCTCCCAGGTGACAGAGTCTATTGGGCGGTGAGTCTTCCTGGAAGGGAGTCCTATAGTAGCCACAATATTATGAGACTTTTGGTCCAACCTGTTGTTGAAGCCCAAGGTAAGGGAGGTGTACTAGTCGATGGAATTGTAGTAGTGAAGGTGTAATCTCCTGGGGTGGAGTAGGTGTGTGTGGAATGAGGGTATGTGTGTTGTGGGCGTAAGTGTCTCCTGGGATAAAAGATCATTTATGTTGCTTTGTGCAACTTCCTTGTTGTCCTTTCCAAGCCTAGAATTCCCTTTCCCAGTGGAGTTTAGTCCCATCTCGGGGGTGACCTACTACTGAGAGTGATGAGCAGCGTAGTCTAAGGCTAGGAGGTTTGTGGAAGTTCTTCACGCAGTTGGTGGATTCACTCCAGCTAAAAGATAAGTATCATTTGTGTGATTAATTATGTATTTTATGCATGTTTTGTGATGCTTGAATGTTTATCATGTCTTACATGGTGTAAATGAATTAATGTTAGTTTCATTGATTGTATATGTTAGTAGTAATTCCGTGATTATTCTATGTTAAGTGATTTCATTCATTAAAATGCATGTTATATATAAGTGTATATTCCACAGTAGTGGCATTACCTGGTCTCTAGAGGGTTGGGGATGTTACATGTGGCCTCCTCCTTTTCTTCTTGGACTTGACGAAGTCAAGTCTTCGTTGCATCTGCTAATCTACACAACTGGGTGGGCTCATCCCCCAATTCCACACTCTCTACTCAAGATGGCGTAGTATACACTACGCAACTCAAATGGATGGCTTGTTGGATGTATTTCAGTTCTTTCTCGATTCTATCATATAGTGTAGCTTGCTTCTCTTCATGTATCTACAGGATATCCTCTGAGGTGTCTTCTATAGCTATGATGATGAGTTGGATATCATCCACTGTGAGCACATTCTATGACTGAGGCTTATTGGCTTGGGTCTTCTTCCACATGGAGGGTTTCTGTGGAGAAACCTTCCTTTTCTTTGATGTCTCAGCCTCTGTAAGGGGATCCTTTGGTGATGTCACTTCTCCTTTGTCCTTCTTGTCTTCTTCCCCTTCCTCTTCTTGGTTTAATTCATGGCCTCCTCCTCCTACAGGTGAGTCAGGCGCAGTTTCCTTCAATGTGTTATCCTTATCCTCATTGTCTATGTCCTACACTTCCTCCTTTTTCTTATTTTTCTTTGCGGTACTCTGTCCATCATACTCATTTCAGGTGAACAAAGGAATTCCAATGATGTTGGGGTCAGAGAGCTTTTCATCTTCGACTGGTATGAGGAATTCGACTGCCCATTCCTTGGTTATATCCTTCATGTATTCATAAATCAATTTATAGTAAGACTGCCTCTCCTCCTTACTTTTGTCCCTGCGTGTGGTGATGTAAATGAAGTGTCGGTCTACGTGAAACTTCACTAGTGGCCTATACATATGTAAGGTGTTTGGGGTCATTCGGGGGAATGATTCAATGGTGCACTTCAAATGTAGATAATAGGCGTGGAACACCACATTTGATTGCCATTGCTTCGCCATATCTCTCATATACCACAAGGTGGTAAATCTCATGACCAATGGTTTCGATGGCTCGACTTCTAGGAATGTCGCTCCCTCTGGCATCTCCCAAGCGAAAAATGCAATGAGAATCAACAACCAACTGAAGTGAAATTCATAGCCTTGGTCCTGCACTTCACGACAATCCTTCTCCAACTTGTTGACAAGGTAGCTCACCTAGTTCATCTGCATCCCATCAACACACTTCCTTACGAGGTTGACTACGAACCCTGTGACCTATGTAGGATGGTCCTTTCTGACGATATTTCGAGTGATCAGCTGACAAGAAAGGCACATTGTGCAATCATGGATGGTGGCCTCCTTGTAGCTTTTCTTTCCCTTCTCTACATTGTCATAGGCTTCCTTTATTCGTTGCACCAAGGAGTGATCTGATGTCTTCTCTGGGTAGAACTAGTGAGGGTTTAGTCCCTACATTCTTAGTCTAGTAATGAGGTGGAGCATTGTCGAATCCAGAGTGATGCGCCTATCCAACCAAAGATAACTGCCATGGTAGCACGACAGGAGGAGTTTAACGCACACATTAAGCTCCTGATGTCTGTCGAAGTGGGGTATATTCATCATTCTTAAGATCATCGATATCATGACCTCCTTAATCCATGTCTAGGGAACTATCTTGGGCTTCTTCCCAATCATCTTCATCACGTACCTATGCAGTGTGATAATCACATAGTTATTTCAATCTCCAAGTTTAAAGTCACTTATCTTGAGAGCTGGGATGAGTCCCAACTGCAGTCCAACTGTGCATATCCCCTTCGAGAGGTATACAGTGATGAACGTGTACTCAAAATCATGCGGGACACTATCATGAATAATCGTTCCAGCCAAAGACAGGATGTATTTGGGAAAGAATGACGGGATCTTCTTCGCATTCGCAAGATCATCACAGTGCTTGCTTATTTTCTCCATCGTGGTTTAAGACATAGATCGACATCCAATTAAGGGGGATCCTTGCAATCCTCCAGTCAACGATGCCTGAATTCTTGTAGACATGAATTTATCAGCCATAAGGTCTATTAATATCTCCTCCACATACTTCTCTACTGCACTACGTTTGCCCGACATGCACACTCGTGATCGAACAACTTGGGTAGGAGAACAGGTAGACATGGAAATTAGAGGGACGACGAGGTCTAGACAACACAACATGATATGAAATTGGTTCTTTATTAGCTCAGATATCTCTATTTGCAAAAAGTGGTCCCGGTCTAGCATTCGACAGATTAATTAATAAACATCGTAATGGATTCCTTCAATGGGTCGAAATTCCTTAATCAATATGAATCCATCCATTATGGTGCGGTCTCAATGATCAAATGTCGATATTTTCGGAAATAAATGTGTTTCTAACCATTCTGGAGTGTCATTCTAATGGTAGGGATGCCTCCAACGGTCATATAGCTTCACCGTGGCAAAGTGACATTCCGCGCAGTTCTCCTATTCAAGCAAGGTTCACATTCTGTAAGTCTGCTTTCTGCGAAGTCTTCTCTAGAATTTCTTGCAATTTTTCTAAATTTGCTTTCTTCTTAATGAGATTTCTTTCCTTCTTCCCCATGATATGAATTTATGGAATCCTCTTTCCATTCTTATTCTTATCTTCTCTTAGCATAGTAACTTCGCACTGATGAGGGTCTTCCAAAGGTTTCAAGGGTAATACTTCTTCTCTTACTACTTCTGGGGTAGGTTCTCTTCTCTCCTGCGTGGACATGTTCTTTAAGCCTTCTTGTGTTCTTTCAACCTCGACAGATAACTCTCTTTCCTTCCATTGCTTCGACCATCCTCTTGTTCTTGCATTAGTCGCTCTATTTTTCTAGCTATGAAGTCCCTTAATTCTTTCTTTTTTTGTTCTGTGGCTTCCTCCTCTACTTTTATTCGGATCTAATCTTTCTCAATACAGGTCTTTCCTAGCAAAAGTGAAAAAGGGGCATTGTTCTCAACAAAATTAATAACTTCAAATCCTTCTTCGTTCATTAATCCATGAGCCATCATAGGTACATTAGTAACTCTTCCACATAGGGTTATCATCTTTCCTTTAAACAATCTTATCCTTCCCAATGAAGGAATCATAGCAGGCCTTCCCAAAATTTCCCAAGTGATTTTTGGCATGATATTCACCTGTGTTTCCTAATCCAAGACACAGTCTATAACAAAGTCTCTTATTATTGTTTCTATGCATGGATTCTCTTTTAAGATATCTGGTAAATTGATGTCTATGTGATCATTCAGTGTTTCTTTCAATTATAATAACATAGTCTCAGATTATTTCTGGTTTTCTATCATATCCTTAGTCCCTTGACCTTCTTCATAATTTTCTTGTCTCATATTCATCTTTTCAACTTTGGCAATCATTATAGGGAAATAAAAAACCTCATGACCAACATATTTACAACAAATACAAATAGGACCTACACCAAGGAATTCCTTAGCAAGATGTCTTAGTCTTCTGCAGTTATAACACAATGTCAATCCTCTCTTCCTTTTAAACAATACCCAACCCTTTATGTACTGTGCACTAGGATCATAATGATGGACCTACAACCTACAAAAATTATTTATAGGTTCCTTCATCCACTTATTAGTCCAAAAATTCTTTCGATGAATAGGAATAACATATCTTTCACTATCTCTATCAAATCTATTCAGATCAACTCTTTCTTCTAGCTGTGACCTAGTTTTTAGACTAGGACAAAATCTATTCAGATCAACTCTTTCTTCTAGCTGTGATCCACTTATCTTACCTTTACCAGAGCACAAAGCTTTAAGATATTACCTCTTTTCTTTAGATCGGGCTTCTCTCTTAGCACAAAGACTCACAAATCAAGTAGAATATTGTGCACTACAACAATAGATATACACACAGAGCTATCTATTTTCTTCAGTTCCCATCAATCAAAGTTCCAGGTCCCGACAACGGAACCATTTGTTGGCACAAGGGAAGACCTAGGGTTCAATGCTTCAACAATGCACCAACAATACCCTAACTATTGGCCCTTTCAGCAACACCTGTGAAACAGATGAAGTCTCACCTGAGGTAGAGGCAAGGGGGTTGTAGGAATCAGGTGTCTATAACCTAGATGGGACATAGATCTGTGATTACAACACTTAATAGATCACTTAGCTAATCAATATGCATTAGTTCTTAACTTCCATTCACATCGCAGATTAAACCCTAAATACAAAAAAATGTTGTAATAAACAGATCAAACACTTCTAAGAACTTAGCATAATCTCAAATCTAACACTCATTCACATCTTAAATCACTAATAATTCATAGATCTATCTATCATAAATCAAGAACAGTGCACTAAGAAAGTAGATACATAAACACCATGATCAATATTGCACAAAGCACATCGACACAGGATATACGTGGTTCACCCTAGTGTCGAGCTACGTCCACCAACTTTTTTTCTTCCTTTTTAGTCTCCTTCAATATTCTTACAGGAACATAGCCACAAATATCACTCCGCACTGGACAGGTGATCTATGCACAGTGCACTAGATCCACCTTCCTCAAAAATAGGGCACGACACAAAGCCTTACACAATCACTTTCACTTAGCTCTACAAGTCTTAACATACTCTAGTCGTGCACTATGCCAATGGCCTCTTGCACTAAGTTGATTCTAGTACTTCTTACATGGGTAAACCCATGGGCCGACATCCCATACCCGTTACATAAACCATAAAATCCCAAAAATCCTGCAAAAAGGGCGAGATCTCGCAATCTCCGCTTTGCTTGCGTGCTTCGTATTCGACCTGCTTGTCAAAGTCCTAAAAATGGTCAAACAAGACCAATGTTCTCTCAAAACTTGGTCGAGGGCCAATAGGGTCCATTACCTGGGCTACATCCTTGATGAACATACCGTACATGTGGATCCAGCCAAGATCCAAGTCATCTCTGACTGGCCATCCCCAACCACACTCACTGGGCTTCAGATCTTCTTGGGCCTTGCCAATTTCTACTGCAGGTTCATGTTGGGATTCTCCCATATTGCATGGGTCCTCATCCAAGTAACCAGGGGTGATGGTAAGGAGAGATTTGTGTGGGGATAGTCCCAACAACAAGCATTCGATGATTTGAGGTCGCACTTGTGCTTAGCCCCAGTACTTTCATTACTAGACTTGTAGTAGCCCTTTGAGATCGAGACAGATGTTGTAGACTATGTTGTGGGAAACATTATCACTCAACACAACCACCTTGTGGACTATCATAGTGAGACACTATTATATGTTGTATGTAAGTACCCTACTTACGACAAATAAATGTACTCCATCGTGCAAGCCTACCACCATTGGAGACATTACATTCTTGGGAAGGACACAGTCATCCACACTGATCATAAGCCACTATAGTTCATGTAGACACAAGGCAAGTTGCAGAATGACAACCATCAACAGTGGTCAACATACTTGTAGCAATTCCACCTCAACATCAAGAATAAAACAAGAAGCACCAACCGCGTCATTGATTTCCTCAGCAGACCGTCAGTCATGGAACTCACCATGCTTCTAGAATATTGTGGCCACAATACCTCTGGATGGCCCCAACTCTATGAGACAAACCTAGAATTCTCCACAACCTACCAAATGTTGGGTGCAAATGAACTTGTCACTAATTTTAATCTTCAGGATGGGTTGTTATGCAGTCTGAGCCATATCTTCGTTCCATCAAGCGAGTGATCGAAGATGATCTAGGAAGCCCACTAAATTCGGGTGGAAGGACACTTTGGCA
The DNA here is from genome assembly GCA_010110895.2 of Picea sitchensis. Taxonomy (NCBI): domain Eukaryota; kingdom Viridiplantae; phylum Streptophyta; class Pinopsida; order Pinales; family Pinaceae; genus Picea; species Picea sitchensis. The sequence continues at coordinate 34,911 of SNQJ01S0058879.1, read as the reverse complement.
TCGAAAAGACAATGGAAATGTTGCAGAAACATTTCTACTAGTTGAAACTTCGACAGAATATCAACAAGTATATCAAGTCCTGCAATGCCTGCATTATTTCCAAACTGACCACTAAGAAAAAGGGACTATACACCCATCTTCCTGCTCCTGACGGGCCATGGGAATCCCTCTCAATGGGATACATGTCAGGATTCCCGTCCACCAAGAGAGGAAATGATTGTGTTTTTGTGGTTATTGATCTCTTTTCTAAGATGGAAATTTTGGACACCTACAAGAAGAGAATCACAGTAGAGCCCACTGCCAAGATCTTCTTTGAATGAGTTTGGGTACATTTTGGAATCCCACAAAACATTGTCTCAGATCGGGACAATTGATTTCTTAGCACATTTTGGTCAAGCCTGTGGTCACTGTTGGACACCAAGATCACCAAATCCATGGCCTTCCACCCCCAGACAAATGGCCAAACTGAGGTTGTAAATTGAATGATCATGCATATGTTGTGCATGTATAATTCCAAGCACCCTTGCACATGGGATGAGATTCTTCCCTATTTTCAGCATAGCTACAACCCAGCCCTGCATAGCTCAACTAGCCACATCTCCTTTCAGGTGGGGTTGGGATTCCAACCATTGGATCCCATAGATGTTTCACTACCCCTTGCGGTCACCTCGACCGACTCATCTCCTTCTCCAAATGAAGTTGAAAAATCCACCTAGTTCATTGAGCATATCTAGCACATCTGCCAATAGGTTCAGGATATCCTAAAGAAGTCCAATGACAAGTACAAGCAACACCATGATCAACATCATGTGCCACATAAGTTTCAGTTGGGCGAAATTTTTTGTTTGTACTAGCAAAAATAACTCCTTACAGGGCCCCATCGGAAGCTTCCCCCACTCCGTTATGGGTCGTACACCATCACCAAGGTTGTGGGTCATAATGCTTTTGAGCTCAACATTTTTCCTTTCCTTAGCCTGCACCCAATGTTCAATGTGGATCTCCTTCGGCCTTATTTCCCACCATTATTGGAGACATCGAAGATAGAAGAATAGTTAACACCAGCATATATCAACCCCAAATGCATACAATAGGATTCCAATGATATGATTATGGACACAAAGGTCAAGGGAAATCACAAGAAAAGGATCTAGCTTTATCAATTTGTCAAAGAACGACAACATCTACACCAAGGCAAGTAGCTCACCTGGGGCCAAATTCAACATAAATTTCCTCATCTGATGGGAGAACTTAACACAATGGATAACATTTCTTCCTAAGGGGGGAGGATTGATCCAGATAGATTTCGGTAGTCTCCCACCTATTCCAGTTGGCTCATTCTGGTAGTTTTCCACTTTGGCAGTTTTTTCCTAGTTTTTGGGTCCGTGACTTTAAGGGTCGTTTTGAGGCCCTAAAAACGTTCTTAGAGCTCACCACAATTAGAATGTATATGGAGTCAGAGTCTCATGGAAACATGTGTATTCCTTATATATACCTTTCCAATGGGCTATCGTGCACCTTAAATGGAGATGTATGCAAAATTTAGGACCCTGGGAAGTTGATGTACTAACTTACTCCAACGGGGCCCACATGAATTTTATCGCTTCATCTCCTAGGGTTATGCTTTTGGATGTCTAGGGTTTTTGACATTCTTGTTTATTGTAAAAAGGCCTTCATATCCTCATTGTAATCATCTTCTTGTGAACGGGTGCAACCGTCACATCTCTTCTCATAGATAAGCCGCCACCATTCTAGCAAGCTTGTTTTCCGCTGCATTTTACAGTTTCAACTTATTTCCTTATTGCATAGAAACCAATTTTATTGTATATATGTTATTTTTTGTTAAGAATATTTTAATAATAAGCTGTATTCATTTTTTTCTTCTCATAAAATACAAATAATTCATTCTCTTTGTTCTTTTTTTTTTTTTGAAGCTTTGAAGGTTGCTTCTCTCTTTGCTGAATTTTATTTATCTGTCCTCATTTCATACACCATGAGGATCCCATGCAATTCATCCATTGTTAATGAATCAAGATCCTTCATTTCTTGAATGGTAACTTTTTTTTCATAAAATCGTAAGGGGAGTGACCGTAACACCTTTTGTACAATCATTAGTTCTTCAACCTTTTCACCAAGTCCTTTGATGGTGTTGAAAATTTCATCCACACGAAGAATATAGGCTACAATAGTTTCTTTGTCTTTCATTTTCAAGTTCTCAAATTGTATTCAATGAGTTTGGATATTTTACTTCTTAACCTTTTCATCACCTTCATATATATTTTGAAGCTTGTTCCAAATTTATTTTATTGATTCACAATGCATCACCTTGAAAAACATGGATTCTTATAGACCGCACAAGATCGCATTCATGGATTTTTCATTATTTACACTATTGTTGTTTCTATCCTTATCCATTGGTGGATATGTTGGAGCTTTATAACCAGTCACAAAAAATTTAAAAATATCGAAAGCAAGATCCATTAAAAAGGTTTGCATCCTTATGCTCCAGAAGGCACAGTTTGTATCGTCAAACAACAAAGCCTTGTTTGTGGAGAAACCTTCTTGACTAGAGATTTGTACTCTCGATATCTATGTTCCCGTGGTTAGTCTCTTTCCGAAGGAAATTTCTCTAATACCAATTGTTGAGAACACACTTATACTGAGAGGGGGAGTGAATTGGTATAAGACATTTTTCTTCTTTTCCAAACATTCATCAACCACAAGAAAATAATCACATATGAGATCTATTAACCGCAGAACATGGAAAACAAGATTTACGTGGAAACCATTTCAAGACAAAACCAAAAAAATTCCATTTATAATTATTTATAGGTTCCAACCTATTGTTACAAATATTTGTAGACACCAATCCCCAATGGTACAAATCCTGGTAGGCATCGAAATACTCTTGCATATCTTTGTAGACACCAATATACTATAGACACCAATCCCCACCGCTAAGAACCAACTTAGCAAGAGACACCAATATCTTTGTTTGAGTGGAACTAACCTACTCTTACAGATCTTTGTAGAAACCAATATACTAAAGACACCAATCCCCACCTCTAAGTACCAACTTAGCAAGAGACACCAATATCTTTATGTGAGTTACATCAACCTTCATTGAGTTTTCTTGGTACTTATGCCTTCACTAGGTCTACTTGTTGCATCTAACTTTACCAGGTCTACTCATTGATTTTTCCTTCATCGGTTCTGCTCACTACTTCTTCTTTTACCAGGTCTGACCAAAATTTGAATTTCCAAATGGTAAGTTTCCCAAAGCTTGTTGTTTTGGACATATTCCCAAGAATGAACTTGTACAACATGCCATGTATCCGCTTTTTCAAATATGATTATGAAATTTTTATCTGAGGTGATTTTGTATGTCTCCTATGTTCTTTGAAATTTTCACAGTCTGAAGAGTCCCAAAAAATAATTTATAGTTAAAATGTCAAATTGACCCGTTTGAAACTGATCTCAAGAGCATTCAAGAACCCTAACTTCCAGAGGGAATATCTTCGAAAATATAGTGAGTTTTTATACCATAAATATGAGTGGAGGTTTCCTACCAAGTGGTAATTTGAATAGTAGGTATTCATATCTAGTCCTCCCTTATGGGAACACTCTTCATCCAAGTAATGTTATCCCAATTCAAATAATAAAATTCACCATAAAAGAACATGGAAAAATTCGATAGTTGCAAAGAGTGAGTAGAAAAAATAAAATAAAAAAATGATGAACACCATTGTTTTGTCACTATCAGAAGGTGGGCCATCTCCCTATATTGAATATTTTTGTTGTTAAATATAACTGACTATGGTAATACATGTTCATGCAAGTGCATTGTAATACACTCGGCCCCCTAAACCTTACCTAGGCTGGTGGGATGTTGAATTTCCTCTTCTTCTCATGATATCCTATCAAATTCACCAGTTGTTTAAGTGGGGACTTCTCTTATAATAATTTACACCAATTTAACTCTTATTAGTTCTCAGAGAGGTTTCTCCACTTATCTTACTGAATTACCTAGGTCCCTAAACACTCTCAATCGAAAAACCTAATTTTCTTATCGCCCTCATATCAGCAATCTGTGGATATTTGGAGTCATTCACATCAGAATTCCCAACCATCTAGGTTAATCTCGCCTCTGATGATGAAATCTTGATAGATCATCCTCTGATATTTAATGGTCTTCAAAACCAGGGTTTCAGCAACTATGAGTTACGTCAGAGTCCCCATACATTCGACAGTTACTCTTTTCTTGATCACCCATATCACATGCTAATAAATGGGACCCACAAAATATATGGTTGAGATTAAATCTCGCCCATATACCGATCAACGTTCCTTCTTCGTTCTCAGAGTCCCACCCTCTCGGATCTTCTCCACTATGACTCCATGAACTACTTTGAGTAGCTGACTCTGAACACACACTCTAAAATGGATTGAATGGTCCTCATTCATCTGATCCTATGATCACTATAATATTTAGGGTTAAGATATGTTTAATATCAAGGTTTTCACATCCTTCTTCTAAGAGAAATTCTTGCAATATCCAACGACTAGGATCTCACATAACACCTTGTTTTGGATCTACAGTCTGTAGAGTTCCTTTCATAAAACTACTATGTCAGTCCTCCTTCTGGACCTATGACAACCCTTCCTCCAAAGATCTCATCACTAGATCCAACAGTCTAGAATTCTCTCGAGACACTCTTCAATAGATCGATGGTCCTCATCAATTCAGGACTCTTCCCATCGAATCTCAAATACGAACTCACTTTAATTACTCTGAAGGTAGCATCATCTTACCAACGGTCTAAATTTACTCACTTTGTTGAATCAACGGTTGCAAACCTTCCCAACCTAAAGTGTTGGTTTCCTCCAAGGTAGTAGTATAATTTCAGACTTAAACCTTTCAAGGTTTCTCCTCTAGCCTTTTCTAAAGTTCTACCAACTACTAAGAGCTTTGGAAAGTTCAATTTTAATCTAGCTAATGTGTTTCATCTAGGACTCAATTGAATTTTTGCATGTCCTGCAAGATTTCCACCTAATGCTCAAATTTTCAAGGATACTGACCATTCCAAATTAAATCAACTTCATGAGTTAACCTATTTATGTAGTAAAGGAAAACAAGCACATCCATTTTCATACAGGAGTTCAATTTATCATTTACAAGCATTCATATTTTTCCATTAAACTAGAAACCACACTTTCACATCATTATCATACACTAAAAAATCAAGTTAGATACTTATATGTTTAGAGAGAATATAAACAACCAACTAACTAAGAGAGGAAGCCTTTCATCCCAACCTTAATCCATACTAGAAAGTTCCTTCCTATATTATGCCATGCATGTTACAAGCCATGATATCATAAGGGAATGATTCAGTTGGTATTTAAATTCAAATGATCGAGGAAGGTTACTCTCCTTCCTCCTCTAACAATAACATAAGTTTCCCCCTTCCCACTAAGCTCAGGGATTCCATGGGTTTATCAGGTAGTTTATCAACTGTATTTCCCTTACACAAGGGAGTCTCTTCTCTACTAGACAATCCCTCAGAAACATTCCCTTACCATTTTTGGTTTCTATCTAGTAAGTACCAATTCACATCCCTTTATCACCCTAGTCTGGATCTGGGTCTCTTATGTTTCATGATGATCATCAACACTTTAGATGATCTTCCTATTTTCTTCCATGATATCTCTCCATTCACTTCTATTTCTCATATCTGTGCAACTGAACCCCTCAGTTCATCGCATTCTCTCTCTATGATCCTCCAACTCACCAACTCTCCTCTGAGCCTTTCGCTACTACTAATTCTTCCTCTTTTTCTACGTATTTTCTCTCTTTCTGAGTGTCTCTTGTTTCTCTTGTTTCTCTCTTTATTTGTGTGAGTCTCTCTTGCATGTGAAACACATTTTTATTTTTCTTCTTGGTGATTTTTCCTCCGCCAATACTTGGTACTCTCGTGGCTTCTGTCAGAAGCAATCTCCAGTCAGGGATCGAAATTTTTATGGGGAAATCCAAGGGGTGTACTTCTGTCAAGTTTTTCAGTTGACCCTTTCATATTTAAGAAATCATATCTATCAACAATATTAACTTCTTCAACCTCCAAGCTTGTCTTCCATAACTAGTCACGTGGTTCCATGTAGGTTCAAGTATGCAGGAAGGTGTTTATTTATGTTTTGCAATGTAAGTTAGCTTGCTAAGAAATCTTCATATTTTCTTCACTAAGACATCTCATCTCCACCTCACCAATCCACTTCATCGATCCACTTCATCATTTCCACATGTGATATTATGGGCAGTAATTTCAAGGATTTTCCCTCTTAGTCATATTATTTGTCTTTTCATTAATCAAAACATAATTCCATTCTTCATAACCACATCATATGAATTTTTAGGGATGATTACAGTTATGGGTGAAGAAGTGTGTTACATTCCCCTCCCCTTTAGAGAAACACCATGCTCGATGTTTAAAACACCATGTATATACAATTATACATAAAACAAAAATGTTTATCCCATTCATGGAATCCTCTAGTTCCCATGTAGCCTCATCTGCTCCAAAGTTCTTCCATTTCACCTTGAACTGCATGATGGCTCAGTTCTAGAGCATTATTTATCTCCTGTCCAGGATGTGTTGAGGTTCAAGTTGGAATTCCCCCTCTGGTTCCTCTTGTATCATAGTTTAATCAATAACATGATAAGGATCATGAACATATTTCTTCAATAAAGACACATGGAATATATTATGATCTCTAACAGTGGGTGGTGATGAAACTATGTATGCTATTGGCTCCACTCTCTCCAAGACTTTGAATGTTCCACAATAGCGAGGTGCCAACTTATCACACATTCCCATTCTAAGGTAACTTCTCTTGGGATTCAACTAGATATATACATGATCTCCCACCTTGAACTCTTTGTGAGTCCTCTTGATGACTGCATAGATCTTTTGTCTGTCTTGAGCTATATTCAGATTCTTCCTTTTCGTAATCATTGCATGTTTCGTTTCCTTTAATAATTTGGTTCCAAGTGTGATCATATCCACTTGATTTTCCCAATTGATTGTAATTTTACACTTCCTTCCATATAGAACCTCAAATGGGTTCATCTTCAATGATTCATGAAAACCATTGTTATAGGTGAATTCTATGACGGGTAGATATTCTTCCCACTGATTGGGCTGATGCATAACATGCATCCTCAACATGTCCTCTAGTAATTTGTTCACTATTTCGGTATGACCATCTATTTGAGAATGGTAGGACATGCCAAATGTTAATTGTGTTCCCAAGCCTACAAACAAGCTTTTCCAGAAACTAGAGGTGAACTTAGCATCTCTATCTGAGATTATGGTATTGGGAAGACCATGCAATCTAGAATTTTCTCTTATAAAAAAATTAGCAACATATATGGACTTAAAACTAGACTTAATAAGGAAAAAATGAGTTTCTTTGCTCAACTTATCCACCACAACCATGATCGCATCATGTTTCTTGATTGTCTTTGGAAAACCGGTAATAAAATCCATGGAAATTGTCTACCACTTCCATTATGTAATTTGTAAAGGCTACAACAAACCTACATGATGATTGTGCTCAACCTTCACCTGTTGACACTCTAAACACTTAGAAATGTACTTGAAAATGTCTTGCTTCATTCTAGGACAATAATACAATTGTCTTACCAATGTTACCATTTTTTATAACCAAGGTGACCTATATAATGTATTCTATGTAAACCATCCATAACTAGATGTCTCAACTCTATTGAATTAGGAACATACAGCCTATTATTATTCAATAACAATTGATCAGTTGAGATCTGATATCCCTCATATTTATTTTCTTTGGGTTCTTGTTGTAACCCTTCTTTCACCTCATTGAAGAACTCATCTCCTTGAAAGAAGTTTTTAATCCTCTACTTAATGTCAGAATCTCCTACACTTTGTTTTGCTAATTGTACATCCTATACACTTTGGTTGAGTACATTTACCACTTTGTTCTCTTTTCCTTTAATATGTTTTATTTCAAAATAAAACTTGCTAATAAACACCATCTTCCTGGCCTGTTTGGCATTCAACCTTGGCTGGTCAAACAAAAAATTTAGTCCATAGTGGTATGTCATCAAGAAAAACCTTCTTCCAAGAAAGTAATGTCTCCACATATTCAATGCATGCACAATTTCTTCAAGATCTATATCGTGAGTGACATAATTCTTCTTATCTCATTTATCTTTCATGATTCATAAAAAAACAATTTCCCTTGTTGCATAAGAACCCTACCTAGTCCTCCTTTGCAGGCATCATTGAAAACCGAGAAAAACATTTTAGGGTCTGTAATCTTCAGAACAAGGGAATTAGTCAAAAGTTGTTTCAACTACTAGAAGCTAGCCTCACACTCTAATGACCATATGAATTTATTCCCCTTTCTTTGTAATGAAGTAATGGGATTACCCATATTGTAAACTCCCCCTATGAACCTCCTATAATACCCATCCAATCCCATGAAATATCTTACCTATGATACGTTCCAGGGGGTAGGCCAATCCATGATTTCCTTGATATTTTCAAGATCTATTGCCACTCCTTTTGTTGATATTATGTGGCCTAAACATTGGATTTCCTTTTGAAAGAAATCACACTTTATAAACTTAGCATACAACGGATTTTCTCGCAGTGCATGTAACACCATCCTGATATGTTCTTTATGAAATTCCTTTGTCTTGGAATAAACCACAATATCATCTACAAACACTAAAACAAACTTGTCTAGATATTTGTTGATCACACTATTCATTAAACACAAAAACATGGTTGGATAATTTGTAAGTCCAAATGGAATGACTACAAACTCATAGTGTCCATACCTCATTCTAAAAGAGGTCTTGTGTATGTCCTCATCCTTGATCCTGAATTTGTGGTATCCATACCTTAAGTCAATCTTTGAAAATATTTCAACTCCTCTGAATTGATCAAACACATTGTCAATCTTGGGTAAAGGATACTTGGTTTTTATGGTCATTTTGTTTAGCTATCTATAATCAATACACAGTCTCAAGGTGCCATACTTCTTCTTTACAGACAAGGTTGGTGCTCCCCACAAGGATACACTCAGTCTGATGTAACATTTATCTGACATTTCCTTCAGTTTCATTTTCATCTCTACCAACTTTGGTGAGCTCATTTTGTAAGGTACTTTTGATGTTGGCACTACTCAAGGTACAAGATATATTGAAAAATCAATCTCTCTCTTTATAGGTATTCCAGGTACTTCTAGAAATACATCCTTAAATTCCTACAACATAGGGTGATCTTCATTCTTCAACTCCTTTCGTTCTGTTGATTTAAGTACTTGTATAGCATACAAAGGGCACCCTTTCTCACTGAATTTTTTAAGATACAATGTCGATATTTGTCTTATTGAAACCAACTTCTGAATTCCTTGCAAAACTCTTGCATTTCCTACTTCAACTTTGCATTCCAAAATTTTCTTATAACAATTCAACTTTGCCTTGTGGGAAGCTAGCCAATCCATACCTAACAACACATCATACCATACTGGGGGTAGGATATTCAAGGATTCTTATGTACACATTCCACTTATCTCAAATGGAAAATCTTCTATCACCTTGGCCAATTTTCTCTTAGTACCTATGGCTAATTGTACTAACCATGATTTTGCATGTTTCTTTTTCTATAAGGAACACGATTCAAAAAATTGGGGTGAGACATAATTGATATTAGATCCATGTTAAATTAAAATAGAAACAAGTTTCTTTCCAATGATACCTTCCATCTCCACTACTAAATCTTGGTGGTTTTATTGTCGATTATCCATAGATGCATATATCCTTGGCACACTTTTGGCCCAATCATTGACTATAGTTTCTTCCTAAACATGATAAAATTTCTTTCCATCGTGATGTCTATGAGGAAAATCCCTCAATAGGTGTGGTTCTCCACATCCCCAACATTGAAAAGGTCCTTTCTTAGGTTCCTCTGTTCTTTATCTTTCCTGTTTTGTTGGCCTATTTCCACTCTGTCAATGAATATTTCGTTGATGCACACTTCTGATCGGGTGACCAAACTGTGCATCCTTATTTTTATTCTTGTATGGAAATGACCTGAATCCATTTTTCTGGAATTGACTCTTGTCCTTCCTCTTCTAGTCTTCATAAGGCTCTTGTTTTTTCTTAGACTAGTCATAACAACACTTGGATTTCCTTATGGTGTCCTCCAATGTCTCTGGCTTATCAAATTCAATTCTATCCTGGTAGGACCGTGGCAATCCATTAAGAAAACGTTGCACTCTTACTTTCACATCCTTGAGGTAAGGAACATACCTCAACATCTCCATGAATCTTTTTGCATAGGAATCCATAGTAAGTTGACCCAGCTTATGCTCATGAAATGCCTTGATTTTTTCATCATAATACTTCTCGATAGGTATGCATTCCTAAAGTACTTCTCAAAATTATTCCAGGTCAGTTTTATTTCCTTCAATCCTTTGATTTCCTTGAGTTCTTCCCACCAAATGAAGGCTCCTCCATTTAGATTGAAAATGATAACTCTTGTCTTGGTATTTTTGGAATAATTGTGTACCCACAAATAATTCTTTAGTCCAAATATCCATGCCTTGTATTCTTCTCCTTTGTTAATTTCTCCATCAAAGGTAGGTGGTTTATCCTTATCGAAATCTTTAGTCGTAGAATTTTGTGATGTCTCTTATTTCTGTTTGGAACACTTGTTCCAGTGTCATTGTTGGACAACCCTTATGAAGAAATATTCCTACTAGATGAACCTATGGAAATACTTCCACTAGCCTTACTCTTTTTAACATTCTAATGTCCTTTCTTGGAAGAACTCTTTCCCACATCGTTGTGAGCCAATCCATGCTTCTGGGCACCTGAAGGGGTATTCAACCTCTCCGATTGTTGCAACTCTACATTACGAGGGACTTGCTACAAATGCTTCTGAATTTTAGACAAGATTTGCAATAGCACTACAGTCAACTCTTCCTATTCATTGTGAGCTCTCATTAGCCTCTCGTTATATTCCTTCAAGATTCTAACAATGGCCATCAAATCTGGAGGGGTTTCTCTATCCCACTCGCCATCAAATTCCTCATGTTTGAAGTGTGATGTGTCTTCCATATTGCATTGCACCATTCATTTCCATTGACCTTCCTATTCAATGCTTCCCATGTGTTGAAACAATGAAATATTTGTATCCCTTACATTTATCGATATCACAAAATGCATTCTTGGCATAGTAAAAATATTTCTTATATAATTTTAAGCGACCTTGGTGACCCATTCAAGCATAGAGTTTGAACTTCACTCAGATACCACTCTGTAATGCACCCGACCTCCTAAACCTTACTTGGGATGGTAAGATGTCGACTTTCCTATTATTCTCTTTACATGTTTTCGAATTCACCATTTTTTTAAGTGAGGACTTCTCTTATCACAATTTAAACCAAGTTAACTCTTATTAATTCTTAGAGAGGTTTCTCCACTTAGCTTATTGAAGTACCGAGGTACCTAAAAATCCTCAATCGAACAATCTAATTTTCTTATCGCCCTCATATCAACAATATGTGGGTATTCGAATTCATTCCCGTTGGAATGCCCAACCATATACGTTAATCTCCCCTCTGACGAAAATATCAACAAGTTACCAACTTAACGAGAAATATCAAAAGTTCTCATTCTTTTAAAGGTCACATTTTTACCCTTGTTTCAAAAAGTGGTGCTACTGATAGCCCCCTCTTTTTTTGAGGTGGTTAAAATTGTGACTTGTTTGAAACCATGCCTTTGACATTATGAACATAACCATGAAATTGACCCTCGAATTGAAAAGTTATGCTACTAGTAGCACCACTTTTTTTTGAGTTAGTTCTATGACCTAATTGAAATTGTGGCATTGACCACTTGCACCACTTTTTTCTTTTTGAGTTAAAACTATGACATAATTGAAATTGCGGCCTTGACCATTGACACCACTTTTTTTTAAATTTAAAACTATGACCTAATGGACACTGTGGCCTTGACCACTGGCACCACCTTTTTTTTAGTTAAAACTATGACCTAATTGAAACTGTGGCCTTGACCACTGGCATTACTCATTTTTTTCGAGTTAAAACTATGACCTAATTGACACTGTGGCCTTGACCACTAACACCACCTTTTTATTTTGAGTTAAAATTATGACTTAATTTAAACCATGACGTTGACCACTAGAACCATCATAAATAAAACATTGAATATTGACTACTAAATATAAAAGTGTGATAATTTATTTATCAATTAATTTTTTTTTTTTAATAATTTACATTTTTTTTAAGTAAAAAAGAGAGTGGATCCTATTATATTATATCATAAACAAAAATAAACATATATCCTTAGGCCGCCAACTATTCTGCCAAAATAGAGGAAACCAGAACAATTGGCAGCCTTGGATAACCATGTCCAAAAGAGGCAAACCGCCATCTGCCTTGCCCGGAGGAAACCAGGACAGGTGGCGGCCTCTAGTCTGAGCACTGGCCATGACAACTAAAACTGAAAATAAACTAAACAAAAAAGAGTTTGAATTGAATGAACTCTTAACCAGAACCTAAGCATCTAACCATAACCAGAAGGCAATCCCAACTAAGAAATTACCCGTTAAGGTCTTCATTGTTGAGGTCTTCATTGTGTAGTTCTTTCTGAGCTGGAAGGGCATAGAGTCTCACACGTTGGACATCTTTTCTTTGCTAGCATGTTGGAGAAATCATTTTAAAGCATGTCTATGCGTTGGCTCATGAGTGTGCCACGGTAGACCTGGTCTACCATCTGGCGCCTCAAATCGAACATCAATTTTAGTTGTTCTGGGTGGAAGAAGGGCAGAGGGACACGCCACTGGTCCGGTGTTATCGTAATAGGAGGTGGTGCAAGGACCTTGCCACCCTCCTTCGACATGCCACCGCCACTTCCTTGCTTGTTGTAGCCCATGTTCCCTCCTTAGCTCCGTCCTGGTGGTCCGTTCCCGTGCTCTACTCCTCTACCATGTCCTCTACTCTCGTCCCTGTACTCCCGGGGTCACCTTCATGCTCTGAGGCTTTGGAGTGAGCATAACCCGCTAAGATTATGTCATCCTGAGAAGCCATTTGGAGGCACTCTTTTGGGAGCTCCTCCTCAACGTAGCAGATAGGGAATTCCTCCATTCGCGAGTCCATGGTGCATGTACTGTGGTGAGCCGCTGTAATTGCCTGAGTTTCTTCCTCAAGGAAGCTCGTTGGAGGTTGTCAATTCTCTAGCACCGTGAAGAGAATAGACTTTGGCGAGAGCTATATGGGCTCCTCCAGGATGAACTCCTCCACAAACGTTGTTGGAGGTGGCGAGGCCATCCTTTCATTGCCATCCCTACAAGCAATCTGATTTCTCTGAGTGCGGGCAATTGAGAGCACCCTCTCCAGCCTTTGCAGTCATTTCTATATTGCATCTAGGTTGTACCAGGTGGGGCCCCAATACATCTTTCCTTGCTCTTGGGGCATTGAGAGGATGATGCTAATGGCGAAGTTGCAGAAGGTGTTGCAATGGCCACTCCCAAGCTCAAGACTGCTAGCCTAGTGCGGACCGAAAATGAAATGAGGAAATTTGATGCAGAGCTGGATGATAACTGGGAGGTGTGATGGGATGGTTGCTATTATCGCCTCCGTAGCATTGAATTTCTTGGCTGCCAGGCTATTCGTGCGAGGGAGAAGTCCCATGTCTCCTGTGCTAGCAGTTATGGTTGGCTCCCATTCTTAATGACCAGGGGATGGGAGTCGACCATCCTTATTTATGGCCTGGTCAGGCCTGGTGCGACGTGGCACTTGAGTGTTGTGTGTCACCCCATCCAGGGTTTTAATAATTTACATTAAGAAAATAATTAAATTGGAAAAAAAAATTACCCCTAAATAAATTCTTTAATTTAAGGAGAAAAACATTTTTTCTTTTGGAAAAACAAAAACAATTACTATTTTTTTTTTTTTTGTTAATTTGTGCAGGACCTGCGATTAACCTGTGGCTTGAGAAACCGCAACTCAGGGGCATCTAAGCCGTCAAAATCACCCGAGGATCGCACCCGGCCTGAGCCACACCAACCCTTAACATGGTTGGATTTTTTGTCCCCGCAGGTTTTGAACCGGTGACTTTAACATCATGGAGTGGCTTAACAACACACTCCGTCACCGACTGTCCTACACCTCGGGGACTACAAAAACAATTACTATTAAAAACTAATGCAAAATGTGATTATTTAATAAAAAAAATTAAAAATGAACCAAAAAAAGAACTAAAATCTAAATTTTTCGGTGAGAAATAATTAAAATTAACACTTAAAACACAAAATTTAACAAAAAAAAATTGAAACAAAAATATCTTGAAAAGAAATAATAATAATAATAATAATAATAATAAATATAAAATTACATTTAAAAAAAAACTATAAAATTATATTTAAAACAAAAAAACTAAAATACAATTTAAA
>SNQJ01S0058879.1:3568-20379 GCA_010110895.2 Picea sitchensis | reverse complement strand
ATTAAATTTAAAAGTTTTAAAATTAAAATTAATTTTTAATTTTTAATTTTTACGTTTTAAATTTTGGCTATAGGTTTAAAATTTATATTAATTTATATTAATTTTAAAATTTTTAAAATTTTATTTTTTTTAATTTATTTCAATTTTATTTTTTTTAATTTATTTCAATTTTATTTTTTTTATATGATGATGATGATTAACATCCACTAAGACTAAATTGGTCTAATGTCCACTATTTATTTGAAATTATTATTATTATTTTAATTTTTTTGTTTGTTTTCTAGTTAGTCTGTGACCTGCAGGACTAGCCTGTGTCTGAGAAACCGCGACTCAGGGGCATCTAAGCCGTCAAAATCACCCAGGGATCGCACTCGAATTGAGCCACACCAGCCCTTAGCATTGTTGGATTTTTTGTCCCCGCAAGTTTTGAACCGGTGACTTAACATCACAAAGTGCCTTAATAGCACACTCAATCACCGACAGTTCCACACCCCGGGGACTACTTTTTTAAATTTTATTAAATATAATTTTATAGTTTTTTTTAATGTAATTTTTTTTTTTTTTTTTTTTTAATTTTTTTCTTTTCAAGGTATTTTTTTTCAATTTTTTTGCTTTAAATGTTGCGCTTTAAGTGTTAATTTTAATTAATTTTCCTCGAAAATTTTAGATTTCAGTTTTTTTAGGTTACTTTTTTAACTTTTTTATTAAAAAATCACAGTTTGCATTAGTTTTGAGTAGAAATTGTTTTTTTTTTTCTTTATTTCCAAAGGAAAATTCATTTTGTTCATTATATTAAATAATTTGTTAAGGAGTATTTTGCTTTCCCAATTTAATTATTTTCTTAATGTAAATTATTATAAAATAATTTATTTGAAAACAAAGTATCACACTTTTATATTTAGTAGTTAATTTTCAGTGTTTTATTTATGGTGGTGCTAATGGTCAAGGCCACAGTTTCAATTAAGTCATAGTTTTAACTAAAAAAAAAGGTGGTGTCAGTGGTCAAGGTCAAAGTGTCAATTAGGTTATAGTTTTAACTCGAAAAAAAAATTAGTCTCAGTGGTCAAGGCCATAGTTTCAATTAGGTCATAGTTTTAATTAAAAAAAAAAGTGGTGTCAGTGGTCAAAGCCACAATGTCCATTAAGTCATAATTTTAACTTTTAAAAAAACATGGCGCTAGTGGTCAAGGCCACAGTTTCAATTAGGTCATAGTTTTAACTCTAAAAAAAAGTGGTTTCAGTGGTTTTGTCAGGGTTTCATTCGTAATTTCAAGGGTGTGGTTTCAAACAAGTCACAATTTTAACCACCTCCAAAAAGGAGTGCTACCAGTAGTACCACATTTTTATTTAGGGGTTGACTTTTGTGTTTTTTACCCAAAAATATGATATTTTTGGGCTAAAGTTCTCATTTTGAGGTCACAGTTCTCGTTAAGTTGGTAACTTTGTTTTTCCAAACAGATCATCCTCTTATATATAATGGTATTTGGAAAAAAGGTTTCAATAGCTACGACTTAAGTCAGAGTCCCCATCCATTTGATGGTTACTCTCTGTTTGATCTCCTATCTCACATGCTAACAAATGAGACCCACACAATCTACGGTTGAGAATAAATATCACCCATATATTGATCAACGGTCTTTCTTCATTCTTAGAGTCCCACCCTCTTGGGGAATCTCTACCATGGTTCTACGAACTACTCCAAGTAGCTCACTCCAACCACACACTTTTTGACGAATCAAATGGTCATCATTCATTTGATCCTACGAACGTTGTGATATTTGGGGTCAAGACATATTTCTTATCAAAGTTTTTGCATCCTCCTTCTCAGAATGATTCTTTCCAAATCCAAATGTTGGGATCTCACATAACACCTCACTATGGATCTATAGTCCACAAAGTTCCTATTGTTGGACTCCTATTTTGATCCTCCTTTCAGAGCTCTAACAGCCCTTCCTTCGATGATCTCCTTACTAGATCCAACAGTCCAGAATTATCTGAGGTGACTCTCTAATAAATTGTCGATCCTCATTGATTTTGGACTCTTCCCATTAGAGCTCAAATATGGCCTCACTTTAATTACTCCAAAGGTTGCATCATCCGACCAACTGTCTGAATTTTCTCACTTTGTCGAATCAATGGTTGTGATCCTGCTCAAATTAAAGCATTGGTTTCCTCCAAGGTAGCAGTGTAATTCATACTTAAACCTTTCAAGGTTTCTCCTCTAGCATTTTCTAAGGTTATACCAAGTACTAAGAGCTTTGGGAAGTTCAATTTTAAATTGGATAAGGATTTTCATCTAGGACTCGAGTGAAAGTTTTCATGTCCTGCAAGCTTTCCACCTAAATCTCAATATTTTCAAGGATATAGATTGTTCCTACTTGACTTAACTTAATGAGTTAACCTATTTATGCAGTAAAGGAAAACAAGCACATCCATTTTCATACAAGAGTTCAATTCATCATTTACAAGCACTCATATTTTCCCATTAAACCAGAAACCACACATTTACATCATCATGATGCATTCAACAATCAAGTTAGATACTTATATGTTTAGAAAAAATATCAACAACCAACTAACCGAGAGAGGATGTCTTTCCTACCAACCTTTGTCCATACTGCAGAGTGCCTTCCTATATTACGTCACCCCCATCCCAAGACATGATATCACAAGGGAATAATTTAGTTGGTCTTCAAATTTAGATGATCCAGGAAGGTTACTCACCTTCGTTATCTGACAACGACATAAGTTTCCCCCCTTCCCACTGAGCTCACGAGTTCTACAAGTTTATAAAGTAGTTTATCAACTGTATTTTCTCTACATAAGGGAGTCCCTTCTCTTCTATATAGTCCCTTGGCGACCTCCCCTTACTAGTGTCGGTTTGTGTTCAATAATTACCAAGTTTTGTCCCTTTAGATCTCGGTCTCCTCTATTTCAGGGTAAACATCAATAGTTTGGATGAGCTTCCTATTTTCTTCGAGGAGATTTCACTTCTCTTTATCAGATCTGTGTGATTGAACTCCTCATTTCATCACACCCTCTATCTGTGGGCCTCCAACTCACGAACTCTCCTCTCAGTATTTCATTGCTGCTAATTCTTCCTCTTTGTTTATGTATGTTCTCTCTCTTTGAGTGTCTCTTATGCATCTTCTTGCTCTCTTTATTTGTGTGAGTCTCTCTTGTGCGTGACACACCTTTTTGTTTCTTCATGGTGATTTTTTTCACCTTTGGTCTCTTCCTCTACCAATCCTTGGGACCCCTGTAGCTTCTGTCAGAAGGGACCTCCAGTTGGGGATCCAAATTTTAAAGGGGAAATCCAAGGGGTGTAGTTTTTCAATTGACCCCTGCCTCATCAAGAAATCAGATCTGTTAGCAGTATTAACTGCCTCAAACACCAATCATGTCTTACATGGTCACGTGGTTCCATGCAAGTTCAAGTACGTTGGTAGGTGTGCGTTTATGTTTTGCAATGTAGGCTACTTTTCTAACAAAGCTACCTATTTTGTTCACTAAGATGCCTAAGCTCTACCTCGCTAATCCACTTCATCAATTCCACATGTGATATCATGACCAATACTTTCAATACTTTTCCCTCAGTAAGCTCCCTGGTGTTTTCATTAATCAAAACATAATTACATGCTTCATAGCCACATCAGATGATTTTTTAAGCATGATTACAGTTATGGGGGAAAACATGGTGTTACATGCATCTTCATTTTTTTTTATCTCTGTCAAGTTCCTTCCTTGCTCATGCCAAGGTAAGTACCATCATTGAAAAAAATATTTTTACTACATATTACAAGTAACTTATTCTCCGTAATAGTAATAAATTGTTCTGCAGGTAAGTCCAACAATTACTAGGGATACCTTAAAATTTTTTAATCGAGTTTCAAGAATAAAAACCTTGAACCCCTTATAAAAGGATAACTTTTTGATAGTATTATATTCAATAACGCTCTTGTAATATGTTTATATCCTAATTATCTCCATGATCTGATATTAGGAATCTCCTGGTGGAGGACTTTAAACAAAGGCGATGTTATTAGTTCCATGTACTCCACATAGAAAATTTCCACAAGATTAGCTTAAAAAAAGAACCATCTATTATGATTGGGTTCCTAAAATTAGAGATTAACCTGTCTTATCTTGAAGTCATTTGTTTGAAGTTTTAAACCATCAAGGGATCCACCTATTTGGTACTTGAATCATTATATGGGTTAATGAGGTGTTACCCTCTCAGGGGTAGCAACCTTTGGATGCATTTGCAAGGGTGTTATGGTGTTTCTTGCATGAGGCATTATGCTCATCTTCGTCAGAATACATGATTTTATCTCATTTCCATCCCCACTCCTCAGACGACAGATGCACTATGGTATAGTATGGTACAGTATGGTTAGTTTGTTTCATTTGATATTCAATCTGTTAATACCTATTTGGACATGATAAAATAACTTATTTACTCCTAGTGAAGTGGTACACATTTAAATATTGTCTTTAGTCATTTCATAACATTATATAGTTTTATTACTTTCCCAATAGTACCTTGGGGAACATGTTTTCTATTAGAAATGCATAATTTCTTAGGGTGATGTAACGATCCCCCGAGCCATCCTGAGGCCGGGGTACGCCACTCCAGAGCAGCCACTCATTCTCTTACCCTAGTCAGTAACATTCCCAGCCGTTAGGCCGGGCCTTGCTACTCTATGGAACACTTTTGTTCCCATACTATGGAACATACAGTAGCATACCCAATAGTCAACTAAGAAATGCCACCTAAATTTACTCTATAGACTGCATGCAACTAAAACATATGCATACAGTACGCTCGCGAAAGCTTTACATCTAAACATAAACAAACAATTACTTTCTGTAACATACAACTTTTATATTGAAATAATAGTAACTACCGATATGCATCATTTACAAGAAATTACCCATAAGCACACAAGAAATCAAAATCACATATATGATAAAATTGTAACATAGGGATGTAAATAACAAACAACATATCGATATATCATACAAATGGTACTTGTCTTAGAAATATTGTCACCAATTGCTTACAGACTATCCACGAACCTCCCAGCCATAAACTACATTGTTCATCACTCTCAACAATGAGTCACCCCCGAGCTGGGACTAAACTCCACCCAGGGTAAAGGGATTCCTATCCAGGTTGAGGCTCATGGATAACAGGAAATACTCCATCTCAGGTTCTCACTCAACTAACAACCTACAGACTCTCATTCCTCACATGCATGTCCCACCCAAGGCAGTGTGCCCCTTCTCTGCTCAACAGTCCCTCGGCTGCCCCACTTCCCTTCCAGGGCTTCAGCAACAAGCCGGACCGGAAGTCTCAAAGCGTTGTAGCTACAGTTTATCACCCCCGAAAGTCAATCCCCAACAATTATCTTGCTCAGAGAACTTCTCACAGGCCTGACAACCCGCTTCTTCAATCCTGCTCCAGGATAACTAGGTACACCAACCAAAAAGGGTGTGGAAACAGGCTTTGGAAATGTGAAATGGTTGTCTCAAGGATAATGGAATGTGTGAGTGAAATGGTAATGGAATCATTGACTAGATAACTGAGTGTGTTTTGGAATCACTTTGAACTCTTCGTGAAAAGTGATGGTCTGAATGATGGTCATCCCCCCCATTCGTAAGGTATCCATGAGAAAAATCCCCTACTATATGAATGCATGTCCCCAACTTGACACTTGTCATATCGAAAGTTACTTTTGTCCACTTGTCCCCAAATTTAGAACTTAGGATAAAATAATTATCCATACTTTATGTTTTAGGAAATATTAACATAATATTCCCTTGACTTTTGGCCCTCCCTTTCCCTAACTGGTGAAGTTCAGTCCCCCATCTCTTTTATCGTGGTTGGCTTACGCGCAGTGATGTATTTATATTAATCATGAGTCATGTACAAAGTAGGTGCATTGGCCCTTGACATCTAGGTGTTCCGTCCTAATACCAAAACATAACCATTCTGGATTATAATATTGGCTCACCAGCCTATAATGCATATCATATACATAAAGGTTTGCTGACCTTAGTATTGCACGAACTTTAGTTACTGTGCGCGCTATCTGCTGACCTCAAGGTTGCACACACTTTCGTTACTGCACACGGTATCCGCTGACCTCAAGGTTGCACGCACTTTAGTTACTATGCACGGTATCTTGCGATGTGCATATTACCTCATTTTACTGCGCAACACATGCACACACTATGCCAGATGATGTGCATTATCAAATGAGGTAAAAACAACTCACCATATTAAGTATATTTACATTACCTTTACAATTGGTTTCGTTCGAGGGATATTACAATCCCCTCCTCTTATTTATGCACTGTCCTCAGTGCATCATGCACCCATATATATTAGATTTTTCAAAAGTATTCAAAAAGATGTGGGTATGCTGTCTACATTGCATGTTCATGCTCCCAAGTAGCATCCTCAGGGTTTCACTAGGTCCATTGAACCTTTACAAGTCCTATGGCTCGGTTCCAGAGCTGTTTGACTTTTCGGTCCAAAATGTGCATCAGATGCACTTTAAAAGCACCTTCTTTCTCCACCTGAATCACATTCCAATCAATAGCATGATTAGCATTGGGTATATATTTCTTTAGAAATGATACATGGAAGACATTATGAAAAGACATAGATACAGGCAATGCAATCATATAGGCAACTGGACCAATCCTCTCTAGGATTTCAAATGGTCCACAAAATCTAGTTGGTAACTTGCCACAGCTTCCCATCTTCAAGGAACTCCTATTAGCTGTCACTTTCAGGAAAACATGATCACCCACTTTGAATTCTCTGTGGATTCTATTTTTATTAGCATAAATTTTATGTCTGTCTTGAGCAACTTTCAAATTCTACTTAATTTTTAACATTTGGTCCTCCATCTCCTTGAGCAACTCTATCCCGACTACTGTTCTATCAACTGGGTTATCCTGGCTTACTAGAGTATTTCACCTTCTACCATAAATTGCTTCAAATGGGCTTATCTTCACTTATGCCTGATACCCATTATTGTAAGCAAATTCTACCAAGTGTAGGTAGTCTTACCATTTCGATGGTTTGGCCATCACATACATTATCAACATATATTTTATCACCTTGTTCACTCTTTTTGTCTGTCCATCAGACTCGGGATGATAAGATGTACTAAAGTTCAGATTCATTCTAAATCCTTTGAACAATCATTTCCAGAATTTCGAGGTGAATTTCGAGTCTCTGTCAAACACAATCGTTTTAGGAATTTCGTGCATTCGTGCCACTTCCTTCATGAAAATGTCAGCGACATCTGCTGCATTGTGAGTAGTTTTTAGTGGAATAAAATGAGCATATTTTGTAAGCTTGTCCACCAACACCATAATCGAGTCATGCATCTTTCATGTTCTAGGCAATCCCGTAATAAACTCCATTGTCACCACTTCCCACTTCCATTTAGGAATGGACAAAGGTTGCAGCAATGCTGCTGGGTGCCTATGTTCTGCTTTAACTTTGTGACATTCCATACATCTTGCAATGTATTCTTCTATCTCTCTCTTCACACCTGGCCAAAAGTATTGACTCTTGACTGTTGCTATGGTTTTCTGATATCCAGGGTGCCCTGCATAAGGAACATTATGCATCTCATGCAAAATTATACGTTTCAAGTCCTGGACATTTGGTACGAAAATTCTGTTCTTGTGCAACAGTATTCCATCTACTCCCAACTTATAAATATACATATTTCGAAGTATCTTACCCTGTTGTAGAATTGCTACCAATTCTCTGTACTGCAGATCTATATTTGTAGCCTCCAAAATTTTTCTTTTAACATCAGTTTGATACATGCTTATGGTTGTAGCACGTAGTCCATGCACCCTCCTGCTAAGTGCATCAACCACTTTATTTTCTTTCCCTTTGATATTTTTTATATCAAAGTTATATTCTCTTAGAAATTCTAACCATATTCTTTGCCTATCATTTAGATTTGGTTGATCAAATAAATATTGCAGACCATTGTGGTCTGTTCTTAGCTCAAACCTCTTCTCCATGAGGTAGTGTCTCCATTTCCTTAGGGAATGTACTATGGCTTCCAACTCTAAATCATGAGTGGCATAGTTTCTTTCATGCTCTTTCAACTTCCTTGATTCATAACATATCATGAATCCATTTTGACCGAGGACTCCACCAAGTCCTTCATTACATGCATCTTTGCATACAATGAAATCTTCATTTGGGTGCACAATCCTTAGTATTGGAGCACTTGTCAATAATTGTTTCAAATGTTGGAAACTTCTTTCACAATCCGATGTCCACTGAAACTTCATACCCTTTCTTTGCAAGGAAGTGATAAGTGTTCTATCTTTGAGAATCCTCCAATGAATATTCTGTAGTAACCTGATTGGCCCATGAAGGATCTGACCTCTGTCACATTTTTGGTGCTGACCATTCTCTAATGGCTTCTGCCTTCTCAGGGTCCACTGCTATCCCATCCTTTGAGATGATATGCCCCAAATAATGAATTTGTTTCTGATAAAATGAGCACTTTCTCAATTTGGCATACAACTGATGTTCCCTTAATACTTGCAACACCATCCTCGAATGATGTTCATGCTCTTCCTCTAACTTTGAATATATAAGAATGTCATCCAAAAAGACAATGACAAACTGGTCCAAATACTCTCGAAAAACACCATTCATTAATCACATGAAAACAACGGGTGCATTTGACAACCCAAATAGTACCACTGTGAACTCATAATGACCATACCTTATTCTGAAGGTGGTCTTGCTAATATCTTCTTCTTTAATTATTACCTGATGGTATCCTGATCTGAGATCTATCTTTGAAAATATCCTTGCATCCTTCAATTGATCAAAGAGGTCATCAATCCTTGGTAGAGGATACTTGTTCTTAACAGTCACTTTATTCAACTGTCTGAAGTCAATGCACAATCTTAACATTCCATCTCTCTTTTTCACAAACAATATTGGTGCACCCTAAGGTGATACACTTGGGCATATATACCCCTTTTTCAGAAGTTCCTCAAGCTACATTTGCAACTCCTTCAATTCTAGTGTACTCATTCTGTAAGGAGTCTTTGATACTGGCGTTGCTACAGGCATCAAATATAGAGAAATCAATGTCTCTCCTTGGGGGTAGTCCTGGTACTTTATTGAATACATATTCAAACTCTTTTATGACTTCATAATCCTCCAAATTTGGCACCTTGTCTTTAGGTGTCTCCTCTATATGAGCTGCAAAAATTTGACATCCTCTTCTATAACATTTCTTCAGCTGCAATGATGAAATTTCTCTAATGGTTACTGCCCTAGAAATTACCTGCGCTCTCCTTTGGTTCCCTTCTTCATCCAAGAAAGTGAATGTTGTGTTATGAGAATACAATAGAGCATGATGTGGGTCCAACCAATCCATCCCAATTAAACAGTCATAGGAACCTAAAGGTAAGATGTTCAAATCTGCCTTGGTATTCAGTCCATTAATGTCTATGAAGCAGGACTTAACCATCTCATTAAATTTTCTTCTGGCTCCTATAGCCAGTTGTACCAACCAAGATTTCCCATGCTTGCTTCTTGGCAATTGAAAACTTTCCACCATCTTAGGGTCTATATAACTATGACTAGCTCCTGAATCAATTAAAATAGCAAGTGTTTGGTTGTTGATCATACCTTCCACCTCAATCATGTGGGACTGATACTTTGCTTGCTTGTTGTCGAGGGATACATAAATCCTTGGCACATTTCTACCCATGTCCTCTATTGTCTCAACTCGTTGTACATTGCGAACAACCCTACCTTTTTCAACTCTGTGAGGACAATCTATGAACCTATGGTCTCCTTTACAACCCCAACATTGCATAGGTGGTTGTCTTGGCCCTTGAATTCCTGTGTCATTCACTCCGGTTTCCTTATGCGTTTGCTTCCATTGTGGATTATTTATGAAGAATGGTGGCTTAGCTCCCTTCTTCCTCTGATCCATCTTGAATTTCTTATTGTCTTCCCAAGCCTTTTGGAAAGTCGGCCTTGCTTTCAGCTGGTCATATAAGCATTTAGCTCTCCTTATGGTCTCTTCTAATGTCTTGGGATCATCATACTGTATTTTGTCACTGATGAACATTGGAAATCCACTTAAATATCGTTGAATCTTGACTGTATCATCCTTAATAAAAGAGACATACTTCAGTAGTTCCAGAAACCTTCTCTCATTTTCATCTATGGTCGTACTTCCAAGCTTGAGTTCAAAGAACTCTTTCATTTTCTTGTCATAGTATCTCTTAGTCAAGTACTTTTTCTCAAAATACTTCTTGAATTCCCTCCAAGTAACACTTTTCTCTACAATGTGTTGTACCTGCACAAATTGATCCCACCACATGGAGGCCTTTCCTTTGAGTTGATAGATAGTGATTCTACCTTCAACATGAGAAGAATAATTATGCAATTGAAAATACTTCATCATGCCTAGAAACCATGTTTCAACATCTTCATCTTTCTTGTGCTCACCATCAAATGTAGGAGGTTTAATTTTGTTCATTTCTCCTCGCAGCTCATCCACCCCAGATCTCTTATACCTTCTGACAGGGGATATACTTGATGTGTTGTCTTCTCTCTTATGGGAATTCCTTTGGGGATGATGGTGATGTCTACTAGCACTTTTTACTTTTCCTTTCTCCTCTGAATATTTGTGACTCTTAGATCTACTTGAGTCACTCTCCTTAACCAATTTCTTCTCTATTATGTTCAAACCCTCCAATGGCTTCATATTGAAGTCATCTTGCTGCTCTTTTGCTTTCATAAGCCTTTCATTATCAACTTTATGGCTTTTGACATCCTTCTACAAATTCTTAATAGTCTCATCCATATTCATATCTTCATTCCTTTCTTCTCCATGTTTGTTGGAGTTCATTCCTTCCATGCCAAAATGGACATCCACCCCTATGCACTTCTCTAGATGACTATAATTCCCCTGTGCCTCTTCCATTCCTACGAACTCTACACTGGTCTGACCTGACCGAGTTGTTGTTAATTCTGCAAAACGTGTAGCCATCGAAACTAATTAGGCTAACAATTCAACAATTCATGAGAATATGCACCATTTCAATTCAACATACACATCAACATTATCACTCCCATTTTCCTGGTGTTAGCACCATGACAATTCTAGATAAGACCCAAGTCTCAAGAACACTGATGTGCAGTGCCTTCTGAGATACACTTGTGCAAGAAGGTGGTTTTGTCAAAACCACTTTCACCAAGACGCGGTATCATGAGTCTCAACATGTCAAATCCACCACTCGTGGAGCGGGCGACGGCTAGTCAGATCACCCTGCTTCATTCGTTTGGTACTTAGTAGCCATGTGACGTCAACTGAACTTTGCCATGTAACGAACTCAAAAGCTAATCATTCGAAATGGATTGGTCGAGCATGGCAACCCAATGCTCTTGTACGTAATCTGTCTGTGCTTCATAAATGGAGTTCTATAATTACCACTCCCCAAGTATGAAGATATTTGCGTATCCATAACCTAAGTAATATCCAAGATGCTCAACTTCATGCTCTCTGTAAAGACACATTTCGGTATCCCCAACCTCAGATACATGGACAAGGCTAAGTCGAGCGAGACTAGTTTTTTTGAGCAACATGCTAGGCTTTCCTGTGAATAAGGAGGAAAGGGTCCTTTCACACATTCTAGAAACTAAGTTCCACACCGATCTGGTTATAGACTCAAGATTGGAAGTCAAGTTGAATCCCACTATAAAGGATTTAGTCATCAACAGGCCAGCCGCTAAGAAGAAAAGGAGTAAGCGGCATAAGAAGGAGGAATCTATGACTGAAGCGACCGAAAGTGTTGGAGAGAATCAACCGGTCTCGTTAGACTCTTCTTTAAAGGTGGAGATCGCTAATCTAAAGTAAGTCTTCAACTAATATAAGCATGTCTCAGCGAATTTTGAACAACGGGTAGCAAAGGTAAAGAGTACAAGAGATGATAGGCATGTTCTTCAAATGACCCTTTTTACAACAGGCTAACTGTTGTCATCACCCTTTTGTAATTTTGTGATTAATACGATTATATAAATACAGAAACGGATTTTAGACTGTTTTATTACAATTTCTATCTAGTGATGTTATGACTCTTGTTTTCTTTTATAATATTTTTTTTTCTTGTAATCTTATATTTTTTCTTCATCTATCTAAATCGGAGGAAATTAAAACTCGGAATTCTTTTTAATTAATGCTCCAATGCGGTTATGTGTTTCTTTTTCTTTTATTATTATGCAATTTAAACTTAGGCTCATCGCCTTCCAAATGAATTTGCGTGCATTAACTTGACCTGTTCATTTATATTTATCGTGCATCGCAATATTACAAGGTAAAACACTTCTCCACGCACCTAAATCTATTGTGCATTTATTCTTTGTCATATCGACTACTTACGTGCACTACTCTGGCATTGTGCGCCAATATCCATTGCACACAGTTTCGATATTGTGCACCGATATTCCACATGCATTTTCGCCCTATGCATGCACCATGTCAAGTTTAACATATTCCTTAGAGCTCAAATATCTGCGCACACTACTGAATACATCGTCGCGAAACAACTTATACTCATACTTATGCGTGTACTAACAAAATGCCTCTGTGTTAAGCAATACTTGCACACCCCATGTGCACCTTACTATGTGTGTGATTACCGTGCAAGGATAATTACAGTGCATGCATCTACACATAGTAATCTTCTGCATGGTGCCACAATTTACCGCGCACACTAGCACGCCAACGTTTTCCCACGTGGTGCCAAATTTACCACGCGTGCCAGTATGCCAACCTTTTCCAAGGACACTCTGTGACTCCAATTTTGTTCACTTCGAAGTTACTTTTCTCTGAATATTCACTTCAATTGCACTCGTTTGGCCCATCCAGGCTTAGTGTTGAACTGATGGCTCTGATACCATACTGTAACGATCCCCCCGACCATCCTGAGGCCGGGGTATGCCACTCCAAAGAAACCACTCATGCTTTGACCCCAGTCGGTAAAATTCCCAACTTTCAAGTTGGGCCTTGCTACTCTAGGGAACACTTTCATTCCCATACTGCAGAACATACAGTAGCATACCCAGTAGTCAACTAAGAAATGCCACCTAAATTTACTCTTTAGATTGCATGCAACTAAAACATATACATACAGTACGCTCGCGGAAGCTTTGCATCTAAACATAAACAAAAAATTACTTTCTTTAACATACGACTTTTATATTGAAATAACAGTAACTATCGATATGCATCATTTATAGGAAATTACCCATAAGCACACAAGCAATCAAAATCACATATATGATAAAATCATAACATAGGCATGTAAATAACAAACAACATAGCGATATATCATACAACTCGTACTTATCTTAGAAATACTATCACCAACTACTTACAGACTATCCACGAACCTCCCAGCCGTAGACTACACTGTTCATCACTCTCAACAGTGAGTAACACCTGAGCTGGGACTGAACTCCACCTAGGGTAAAGGGATTCCTACCCAGGCTGAGGCTCATGGAAAATAGGAAAGAATCTGTCTTACGTGCTCACTCAACTAACATCCTGCAACCTCTCATTCCCGACATGCCTGTCCCACCCAAGGAAGTGTGCCCCTTCTCTGCTTAACAATCCCTCAGCTACCCCACTTTCCTTCCAAGGCTTCAACAACAGGCCGGACCAGAAGTCTCAGAGTGTTGTAGCTCAATTTAGCATCCCTGTAAGTCAATCCCCAACAATTCTCTTGCTCAGAGAACTACTCACAGGCCTGACAACCCGCTTCTTCAATCCCGCTCCAGGCTAACCAGGTAAACCAACCAAAAAGGGTGTGGAAACAAGCTTTGGAAAGGTGAAATGATTGTCTCAAGGATAACAGAATGTATGAGTGAAATGGTCATGGAATCATTGACTGGATAACTGAGTGTGTTTTGGAATCACTGTGAACTCTTCGTGAAAAGTGATGGTCTAAATGATGGTCGTCCTCCCCGTTTGTAAGGTATCTGTGAGAAAAATCCCCTACGATATGAATGCATGTCCCCAACTTGACACTTGTCATATCGGAAATTACTTGTGTCCACTTGTCCCCAACTTTAGAACTTAGGATAAAATAATTATCCATACTTTATGTTTTAGGAAATATGAACATAATATTTCATTGACTTTTGGCCCTCCCTTTCCCTAACTGGTGAAGTTTAGTCCCCCATCTCTTTTATTGTGGTTGGTCTCTGTGAAGTGATGTATTTATATTAATCATGAGTCATGTACAAAGTAGGCGCATTGACCCTTGACATCTAGGCGTTCTGGCCTAATGCCAAAACATAACCATTTCAGATTATAATACTGGCTCACTAGCCTATAATGCATATCATATACATAAAGGTTCGTTGACCTTAGTATTGCGCGCACTTTAGTTACTACGCGTGGTATCCGCTAACCTCAAGGTTGCGCGCACTTTCATTACTGCACGTGGTATCTTGCGATGTGCATATTACCTCATTTTACTACATAGTGCATGCACGCACTATGCCACATGATGTGCATTATCAAATGAGGTCAAAACAACTCACCAACTTAAGTATATTTACATTACACTTACAATTGGGTTCGAACGAGGGATATTACAGGTGACTTGTACCACTAGGTGTCTAGCCAAATAAATCTATCCATATCCCAACCATGCTAAGCATTTTTCACCTCCCCAACATCATTTATTCCATTTGACATAAAAGAATTACATCCTAGTTATGTATGAATTCTAAAAAGTTCAAAATTAAAGCTTGAATAAACAAAGCTATTAAGGCCAAGTGTTGAAGAGCCAAAGTTTAAAAATCCAAACATTAAGCTTGAGCAATGCCCCTCGTTAATAAGGCCAAGGCCCCTTTATCCACTAATTTATTTGTTGATTACTTGGATTTACTAGGAGTGTGCTATATGGTATTGTGTCTGGTCCTTGTTCTTACTTATCTCTAAATTACAATGTTAGGACTTAGCTTGACCACATGAAATTTCTCCCTTAACTTGGTTGTCCTAGCCTAAGGAGTAGAGTAAATCACATAGATGACATGTGATTCACTTGATATTATCCTTGAATATTCCTCTCTCAATAGTTGAAACTTTTCCTTTAAGAAGTGTCTCTTAGGAAAGTTGAAACTTTTCCTTTAGGAAGTGTCTAAGTAATAACACGAGGTGTTGACAATATCACTTTTCAATATACATCTTAGTGATTGATTAGGCTATAAATCCTATGTAAAACGGATTTGTTATGAAGAAATAAATATTTTCCTATAATGTATATAAAGAACAAGAAGTATATGTACTAACAAACTCAATATTAGTAAGCAACAAACTCAAAAGTTATGATTTCCCAAATATTTGAGCTAATTCAATCCTTAGTTCTTCATTACAAAACTCTTTTGGCAAACATTGTGTTTGGAAATGTAAAATCATTTATATGGTAAAAAATAATCATTGACATGAATCATTATATGGCATTTAAGTTGCAGGTTTAAAACAAAATATTGGGTGGAAAATAGGGATTAGTATTGAGTGGCCTCCTATCACTAATAAGTAGTTCTATTCATGTGGCCTCCTTGA
Organism: Picea sitchensis; assembly: GCA_010110895.2. NCBI lineage: Eukaryota > Viridiplantae > Streptophyta > Pinopsida > Pinales > Pinaceae > Picea > Picea sitchensis. The sequence continues at coordinate 4,720 of SNQJ01S0058879.1, read as the reverse complement.
TAATCACATATTTTCACTGAAAGAAAGATCGATTAGGAAGCATTTAGTTTTGGGTGTGGAATAGTCAACCCAAACTATTTAACTCTTTGCACCCCTTCCAGAAGAGAAAGAGCGTTTTGTCTTTCTAAGTGGCATGTCACTGTTCCACCTCTTCATAGTGCAGGCTTGACCCATAGGTCTGATTCTCAATCCTTGAAATTTATCTCGATACAGGACATTTTTAGTTTAGTTACAGAGAGAAGGATTAGCCGAATTGATTGATTTACTACACAAAGCTACAAGGGTGGGGAATTGCTCAGCATAAGGATTCGAGAATGTCAGGTTTAGAAGAGGACTAGAGCACCAAAGAGATCAGATAAGGATTGTTAGCATTTTCTTTATTTTCAATTTGATTGTTATTAATTGGCTCCTTAAGAGAATGAGGTGTAGTTAACTAATTATTGTAAATTGAAATGTAATTTTTTTCCAAATTTTTTTATTATGAAAGGATGAAAAGTTACATGAATATTATACTCTTCTAATTGATACATGAATATTATACTCTTCTAATTGAAATTAACTAATTATTGTAAATTGAAATGAAATTTTTTTCCAAACTTTTTATCATAAAAGGATGAAACGTTACATAAATATTATACCCGTCCAACTGAAATTAAAAACAAAAATAACCCTTCTAACTGAAATTCAAATTAATCTTCAAATTAATCATTAATGGCAATTTTTTGTTTGACATAATTGGAGAGTGTTAAATATTACATATGATTTCTTAACATTGCGAGCATTCTCCTATCTCACTAATAAACCTCCATATTGATATGGATACATGGTATGCATATTAAAATGTCTATTCGAAGATAGCCATGAGTGTAGCAGGCAAGCATAATGTGAACGATTTGAACTAAGAACATCCACATCCTTGACTGAGGGAAATTTTTTGGAAATCAATATGCAAAACATGGTAGTTTTCAAAAAATTCAGTGAAATCTACTCTAAATTCTTAAACATCTTGACCCCAGAAACACTCATGGAGTTCACATAATGCATCTCTAATGTTATGATTCTTTGGCTAAGAAAGGATTTCAGAGTTCACAACAAAATGCCACACAAATGTTCGCCATTATGTTAGTCCTGATTATGTAAACAACAAATTCA
>SNQJ01S0058878.1:47523-63016 GCA_010110895.2 Picea sitchensis | reverse complement strand
TTAGATATAATAAATGTAAGAGGACTTCTTAGAAGGTTCTACTTCTAGAAGATTCCTCCTCTAGAATGTTCTTAGGTGATGGTAGAACTATATAAAGGGGTTCAAGCAATGTAATGAGACATGAAGAAAAGTATTTTATTTGGAGCTGAAGCTCAATACGAGGATGCCCCCTCGAAGAGGCAAGTGAACAGGAGAGGATCCCTTCCATAATAGGATCCATTGTACGGTGTTGCCCTACCCTAAGGGTTTGATAGTAATAAGAGAGTTTTTGCATATTGTTCATCTATCTTGCTTTGTGGATCTATTGTGTATTCAGTATTTGTGGTTATTATATTGGTAGATCTATTCAGGTTCTTAACAAGTGGTATCAGAGCACTTAACAGATTCTAAAAGAAAAAAATGCAAACTCTTTTGACCTATTTCGCCCTATCTCTCTCTGTAATGTCTCCTGCAAAATCCTAACAAAAATCATAGCAAACAAGTTAAAGAATCTACTCCCATGACTCATTCTTCCCAATCAAGGGGGCTTCAAGATGCAAAGGCAAATTTGGGATAATATCATCCTAGTGCAGGAGGCAATTCATAGTAGTGTCACTAACAGAGAAAAAGGGATGATAATCAAAGTAGATATGGAAAATTCCTTTGATCGAGTAAAAAACGAGTTCCTCTATGATGTTTTAAAAATATTTGGTTTCAACCACTCCTTTGTCTCATGGATTGGGGCTTTCATATGTCCCCTTGGATAGCTCCCTTGATAAATGGGCGCCCAACTCCTTTCTTCCAAGCCACAAGAGGACTACAACAAGGCTACTCACTCTCTCCAATGTTGTATGTTATTATGGAAGAAATGTTGAATAGAAGACTCGAACATGAAAGAGCCACTGGAAATATCTTAGGGCTGAAAATAGAAAGGGGTGTCAAAAGATTAAACAATTCACAGTTTGTTGATGACACTCTTCTACTAGGAGGTGCCTCTCAAACGATGGCTAGAAGATTCAAACTGGTTCTCAACCAATATGAAATAGCTTCTGGAGATCTTATCAATAAGAACAAAAGCCAAATTTATGCCTGGAACACGAAAGCAAGTACAATGGTTAGAATTTAAAATATTCTACAATTCTCCTTTTTGATTGATTGGAAGTACTTCAAGTACCTTGGCACTCTTATTAGTATAAAATCCCTCCTCGGGGAGGCATGGTATGTGTTCCTCCAAAAGATGAAGGACCAATTCAAAATTTGGGGAGCAACCTGGTTGAACCCAGCTGGAAGGGTGGTCTTAATAAAGTCATTCTTATCCTCGAGGGCTATGTTGATCTTATCCTCCTTTCCAATTTTTCAATTCTTAGCCCTCCATGCTCTGGTGGGAATTAAAAAATAAATGGCCAAATTAATCAAGGAATTTCTTTGGCAAGGGGGAAAAGACAACGAGAAAAATATCCACATGGTTAACTCGTCAACTGTCTGCACTCCTAAAGAAAATGGGGACTGGTTATCCAGGACCTGGAAACGATCAACATAGCCCTCGAGGAAAAATTAATCTGGCTTTTAATCACTTGAGGAAAAGAACGGTGGAAAAAGGAAATTTGTTACAAGTATCTATAAAAAATCAGAAAGAGGTGTCTAGAAACAGTCACACTCAGTCAATCAGGTTGTCCCATCTAGAATCTAATCCGGGTCTCTATGTCGCTCATTCAAAACTATCTTAGTTGAATTCTAGGAAACGAAAAAGAAATTAAAATTTGGGATGATCATTTATCAGACAGGGGAAAAATATCATGCATCTCCACTCTTGATCCCTTCAGACATTGGCTAATCTCCGAGGGGAAAACCACTCTCTTTGATATCTCTGAATGGAAGAACAATGGTGCTTGGAAAAATTGGAACTTGGGAGAAGTCCCCCCTCTCCTGCGTAATGACGCCCATCAATTGTTCTTGATTGTCTCTGGTTTTTCCCCTGTTCACATTAATCAGAATGACAATATGGATTGGGGAGAGGTTGGGTACACAGTAAGGTTGGGATACAAAAATCTCCTCCAAGTAATGATTTGCCAGAAAAATATGCCATCTGGAAAGAAATTTGGAATCTGGATGGTCTACCAAAGATTAATACCTTTGGTTGGCAGTTAGCTCACAATAAGCTTCTAACAGGAGAAAATATGAATAAAAGAGGATACATGGGGCCATTCAGATGTGATCTCTATAACCAAAACCATGAAAGCATTGATCATCTTTTCCTAAATTGCAATTTTACCAAACAAGTGATGCACAATGTCTACTCTGAGCTAACCCCTCAAATCTCTTGGCCGACCAGTAGCAGAAGTATGATTGGAAAATGGAGTAAATAATACAAAGTCTAAATCACCAAGAATCCAATTATAAGCTACGTCTGGAAGGCCTCGATTAAATATGTGTGCCGGAAAATTTGACTGGAAAGAAATAAAATATTTTTTAAGGAGAAGCTAGTCCCCACCCCCCTTAGTAGTAGCTCTTGCGATCGGCCAATTAGGTGAGTACCTCTCCTCCATAAATTTAAAATCCCGATCAGGTGGCCCCTTGACAGAAGAAGAATAAAAATGTTTGGAAAAATAAATTTACCCGCCATCCACCCCTTAACTTTGGCAAAAAAATCATGCTGGCAGCTTCAATTTCCCCCCCAATATTACAAAAATTGGCTAAACACCCAAGAAATTCATGTTCTTTGTTTCGATGCTGCATCAAAAGGAAGCCTAGGGGAGGCAAATGTGGGAGGGGTATTGTACAATCCTATAGGACAAAGAATGTTATACTACTCTTGGAATCTAGGCATAACCACCAACAACTTGGCAGAGGCCTGTGCACTATATCAAGGAGCTCTCCTAGCTCAGGATCATCAACTCAGCCACATAATTGTAATAAGGAACTCCAAGAATAGACCTGAAGAATACAAAGTTGAAAAGAATCATTGAAAGGACTAGAGCTATCCTATCCACCATTCACTCCTCATTCTACTAGGTCCTGCACACAAACAATGGGATAGTGGATGAGCAGGAAAATCTAGCAATTGGAATGGGCCCTAGTCACATAGAAGNACAATGCCTCCACCCTCTTCTGAGTGCGCTCCACCTAGTTCCACCTCACACGGGACGTCTCAGCTGGAAGGTTTAAGTGGTAAGTCGAGTGTCATGCTCGAGGGAAAAATGTACTTGCGCATCCTCTGGCCTGTGGGAGTTTGTATGTCGTAGGATGAAAATATGGATTTCCTGATATGGAAGGAGCTCCTCCTCCATGGGATCATGTTTCACTTGTCACTCCATGCCCACCCTACATGCAAAAACATCACCTCTACCTTAATTTGGCTTGAGGTGAAGGCCTATGAAAGTATTTCAGCGATGCTTCATAGTGAGCAGATGCTGACAGTACTTGACGCATCAATGCTTGAACGTCATTCCATTTCTGAGTTTGCATGACATTATTCCTTCCAAATTTTATCCATAACAGGAAATCTGGATGGCCAGCGCCCAATACAGTGTCTCAACCAGCCACAGTGGAACCCATTAACATGGATTTTCAATTGGGAAGGGCATTTAAAGAGTAGAGGCCTCTTCATAATTCACCACAGCTTCAATAGTAGCGATATAGAAATTGATGAAGAAATGAGAAGTGACCTCCCAGGGAGATTCACGATGAAAGGAAATTTCAAAGACTGCAACAGGGGATGCACCAGAGGTGACTTGGTCTACAGAAATAACGAAAGGCACCCTACAGTGCGAGGAATCTCCAACACCGATGAAGACAGAGGAAGCATAGCTAAAGGCAGTATTGACAACGACAGTTATAGAGACAACCACAATAGAAGAAAAATTAAAGAAAGAAACACCAACTTCAACGCCAGCCCCGATCGAGTCAAAGAAATCACCAGTAATTGGAGGAGGGTATTTATAGTCAGCCTAATTGCCAATATGGCACAACGCCCAACTTGTGAAAGATTGGAGGATGAATTGGTGGACAATAACTTCTCCACCACTCAACAATTGGCACTACGTTTGGATTCTCATATGATGTAGAAGCATTGCTCCACCTCAGCAAACGCCAGTCGGATTTCACGCATGGGGCGCATTCAGGGAAGGGAGAGGCACCACCCTATCATTTTTCCTCGAGAATCCAAAGCGTGATCCAGACATTTAATGATGACAAGCTGGAGGAGCAGAATTGTGCCTTCGCACAAGTTGGGGATAAGGTTGTCATTAAGTGGTTGACGATAGAGTGGATCTTCATTCGATTTGGAGCAGATTTCCATCATTGTAATTTTCCCTTTCGAATAGGCCTTTTGAATGGTGATTTGACACCACTATTTTAGCTTGCGAGGGAAGCTCGTTGAGCCCCTCTTGTATAAATTGCTATATTTTTTTAAAGTAGAGGTTAAGCAGTAGAGGGGTTAGCTAAGATAGAGTTAGCGAGTAGAAGAAATGCATAGGGAGAAAAATACAAAGAGACAAGACTCAGTTGTAGCTCGAACTCCACCATTGTAATTTGGCATTCTACCATTAATAGAAAATGACAGTTTTTCTTGTTTCAAATTTATCTGTAATGGATGTCGTGTTCTGAATGTCATTAGTGTGTTTGTGAATTGTAGATGAATGTTAGGAATCATCTGTAGGGATAGAGATACAATTTTATATCTGTGAGTGTGTTGAGTTAAGTCTGGATATCTAGGCTAAGTGCAAGGAGTGCACAACAAAGGGTGGAAACTCTGTAAGCCGATGCAAGGGGTGCGTGTCTGGATTCAGTGGAGCCATAAGAGAGATTTCCAAGCGGGCATACTAGATTAATTCACAAATTTAGGGAGAAATTTCAAGGTGGTTAAGGGCATTGGAAAGAAATACTATGTGGGAGGAAGCACAACGCAAAGTTACTGAACACTCTGTAAGACTCTGGCAGAAGGGCATCAAGCTAGTGCGAGCGTGCACAAGGATAGCACATCTAGAAGTGTTGTTATCCTTAGAAGAATCCCAAAATTTCTAAACATTCTAAGGAAGGAAGGCTTTGCAAGAGTGCATCAAAAAAGGAAAGGAGATTCCTTAAACCTTTCCATAAGGCTAAGGGAGAAGTCGTCGGGAAGCTTAGCCAAGAATAAGGGGTGCGCCAAGGATACTGTAAGTCCATATTACAAGCTCAGGAGGAGGAGCGAGAGACTTCCAGGAGGGAAGGAAGAAGAAAAATAAGTCCACCGAAGAACGTAGAGGAACTAGGAACCTTGAAGGTTTTCAAGCCGAGAAAAGTCATAGAAGGACCTGCGTAGAGTTCTGCAAGGAGTGTAGAAGGAATCTCGAGAACATTCTAAGTCTCGAAAGGGAGAAATTGTGCTAAGTGTGCAAGGGAGTCAAGGACTTTCCGAAGCCCCAAAGATAGTGGAATCGTCCATCGTCGGAGGAGACAGGTGGCAGGAGGTCAAGAGGTTTGGGAGGAAGAATTTCAGAAGGTCTGCTAGGAGTAGAAAGAGAACTTCACGAAGTCATGAAGAGAGATTTCAAATCCATACCATTGGATCTGGGAGGGAACGTGGCAGAAATACACGCATTTCAAGGGAAGAAACCTTCGAAGAAAGTGAAGAGGAGAATACCCGAAGAGATGGGGTAGTCAAAGAAATCCTAACCATCCGTCAAGATAGGATGCATGGCGAGAGATAAGAAGTTAGCTAATTCACGAATGAGAGAAGTGGAGTTGAGAGAAGAAAGTACTCGTGAATTGATCACAACCGTTGGTCGTGAGGGGAACGTGGACCGTAGATCTGGTCTCGAATGATTCACCAATTCGGAGATCGGGGAAGAGAAGTAAACATCTCTCGATTGTCCCAAAGCACGAGATTATGAAGGGAGTTGGCCCACGGTCAAAGTCTAGGGTCACATCAAAGAGAAGGTCTAGCACAGGGAGCTAGCAGTAACGACATTAAGATCCAGAAATCACTGAAGAGAGGGTTCGCAGGTGCTACATAACTTGCACCGAGGAAAGTAGAAGGGCATGTGTCAAGTTAAAAGGGGTTCCATCTGGAGCCTGACGAGCCATTCGGTTTGATGACTTGAACGATCCTAGACCAAGAGGTTGAGTCATCTCTAGAGGAGAGAAGGAGAGGGGGAGGTTGACACCAAAGTGGTATCAGAGCTAATACATAATTGATTTATGTAAGCAAGGAAGACATAGTGCGATACTCTGTTGGAGCTGTTGCAAGGCATGCAACAGATGATAAACACCAGGTGGGTTGTAGATGAATCCATATGGTCATTGGAAGTCATGAGTGAGGTCAAGGGAGATTATTCCCGTAGATAAACGAAGCGGATATGGACCATGAGCTCAGTGAAATTTGAGCACAGATGGAGAAGCTAACATTTGAGATGCAATAGGAGGCAAAGGTGTGTTGGAGGTATGAGTGGCCTGTTTAGAAGCTGTTGGCTAGGAGGAAACAACAGATGTTAAGGAGGTGGCTGAGGCATGCTAAAAACCTCAATCATAAGGGAAAGAGATCTGGCAAGGGTCTCATAGATTTCCAGGAGGGAAATGACTAAGGATAAGTGGATCTCATAGACTGCAAGGTGGGCAGAGGAGACATCCCATATTTCCAGGAAGGAAAGGGAGAAGAGATGAGCTCAGCTGAGAGCTCACATCAGGAGAAGTTGATAGATGAGGAGGTAGAAGGAAGACCTCACTCAGGTGAAGATTCACGCGGAGTAGTGAGTCATGTGAATGAAGACGATGAGAAGTTAAAAACTTCTGCCATCAAGGAGAAGGATCAGAGAACCATCCTAATTGTTGGGGGAGTTGAAATATTACTACCAAGTGATTGAGGAGAGGCTAGCATAGGTGTTACATATGCAACAATAGGACATCAAGCAGAGACTGTCATGAAGGAGGAGGAACAAATGCGGAAATTTGTACCAATGGAAGAACGCCCAGTTGGGTTTCTCACTCAGTGGGAATTAGAGATAAAGGTACTCGAGGATTGGTTGAACCATCCAGAACCAGAAAGTGGCTACCAGAAGATAGCCATGCCAGAGGAGGCACACCTGCAGGAGTTGCAGCTAGGGAAAGCTGGAAAGGAGCCAGTCGAAGGACTGACAAGAGTCGATCAGCCAAGGGAAGTGGTAGCTGAGCATAAGTTTAGTGGTGAGGAGACTGCAGAAGTGGAGGCTGTAGCAGTGTGGCAAGCTAAGGCCACAAACAAAGAATATAACATAGACAAGGAAGAAGTGCAGTGAGCTAGTCTGCAATAGAAGAGCCAGCCAATGGAGCAGCTAGACGAGGTGATTGAGGAAGTCATGAAGCTGATGTTGATATCAGCAATAGAAGCGGTCAACATGAGGAAGCTGGATGAAATGAAACATGCACGAGAAGCAAGGATGATGCACGAGAAGAAGAAGCGAAGCAGAGAAACCAAGAGACAACTCCAAAGGAAAGTTTGGAATCTAGGAGGATTTCTACCACGCTGGAGAGCTCATGAGAAGGAGCTCATGATTTTTGTAGCTATGGAGTATGATGCAAGAGCATCGCTCCACCTCATCATACGCCAGTCAGATTTCACGCATGGTGCGCATTCAAGGAAGGGAGAGGCACCACCCTCTCATTTTGCCTCGAGAATCCAAAGCGATATCCAGGCATTTAATGATGACAAGCTCGAGGAGAAGAATTGTGCCTTCGCACAAGCTGGAGATAAGGTCATCATTAAGTGGTTGACGACAGAATGGATATGTATCCGATTTGGAGAAGATTTCCATCATTATAATTTTCCCTTTTGAATAGGCCTTTTGAATGGTGATTTGACACCACTAGTTTAGCTTGCGAAGGAAGCTCATTGAGACCCTCTTGTATAAATTGCTATATTGTCTCAAAATAGAGGCTAGACAGTAGAGGGGTTTGCTAAGATAGAGTTATCCAGGAGAAGAAATGCATAGGGAGAGAAATACAGAGACTCGAGACTCAGTTGTAGCTCGAACTCCACCATTTTAATTTGTCATTCTAGCATTAATAGAAAATGACATTTTTTCCTGTTTCAAATTTCTGTGTAATGGATGTTGTGTTATGCATGTCATTTGCATGTTTTTCAATTGTAGATGAATGTTAGGAATCGTCTGCAGGGATAGAGATATATTTTTCTATCTGTGAGTGTGTTGAGTTAAGTCTGGATCTCTAGGCTAAGTGCAAGGAGTGAGTGAGAAAGGGTGGAAAATCTGTAATCTGATGCAAGGGGTGCGCATCTGGATTCAATGGAGCCAGAAGAGAGATTTCCAGGAGGGGATACTAGATTAATTCATAGATTTAGGGAGAAATTTCAAGGTGGTTAAGGGCCTTGGAAATAAATATTGTGTGGGAGGAAGCACAACGCAGAGTTACTGAACACTCTATAAGACTCTTCCAGGAGGGCATCGAGCTAGTGCAAGTGTGCACAAGGAAAACATAACTAGAAGTGTTCTTATCCTTAGAAGAATCCCATAATTGCTAAACATTCTAAGGAATGAAGGCTTTGCAAGAGTACATTGACAAGGGAAAGGAGATGCCTTAAACCTTTCCATAAGGCTAAGGGAGAAGTCGTCGGGAAGCTTAGTCAGGCATAAGGGGTGCACCAAGGAGACTCTAAGTCCATCTTAAAATCTCAGGAGGAGGAGCGAGAGACTTCCAGTAGGGCAGGAAGAAGAAAAATAAATCCACTAAAGAATGCAGAGGAACTAGGAACCTTGGAGGTTTTCAAGCCAAGCAAAGTCACAGAAGGACTTGCATAGAGTTCTGCAAGGAGTGAAAAAGGAATATTGAGAACAGTCTAAGTCTCAAAAGGGATAAATTGCGCTAAGTTTGCAAGGGAGTTGAGGGAGTTTCGAAGCCCCGAAGATAATGGAATCGTCCATCGTCGGAGGAGATAGGTGGCAGGAGGTCAAGAGGTTTGGGAGGAAGAACTTTGGAAGGTCTGCCAGAGGTAGACAGAGAAATTCGAGAAGTCACGAAGAGCGATTTCAAATCTAGACCGTTGGATCTGGAAGGGCACGTGGTAGAAATCCATGCATTTTGGGGGAAGAACCCTTCAGATAAAGTGAAGAGGAGAATACAAAAGAGTTGGGGTAGCCGAAGAAATCCCAGTGGTCCGTCGAGACAGGACGCATGGCGAGAGATCATCACTTAGTTGATTCGCGATTGGGAAAAATGGAGTTGATAGAAGAAAGGAAATCCTGAAGTCTGAACTCGGAAATTGATCACAACCATTGGTCGCGAGGGGAACGTGGATCGTACATCTGGTCCTGAAGCATTTGTCGATTCAGAGATCGGGGAAGAGAAGTAAACAAATCGCGATTGTCCCGAGGCATGAGATTGCGAAGGGAGTTGGCCCACGGTCAAATTTTGGGGTCACATCAAAGAGAGGGTCTAGCACATGGAGCTAGCAGTAACGATGTTAAGATTCAAAAAGCACTGAAGAGAGGGTCTGTGGGTGCTACATAACTTGCACCAAGGAAAGTAGAAGGGCCTGTGTCAAGTTAAAAGGGGTTCCATTCGGATCTTGACGAGACATTCGGTTTGAGGACTTGAACGATCCTAGACCAGGAATTTGAGTCAACCCCAGAGGAGAGAAGGAGAGGGGGAGGTTGATGCCAAAGTGGTATCAAAGCTAATACAAAATTGATTTCTGTAAGCAAGGAAGACAAAGTGTGATACTCTGTTGGAGTTGTTGCAAGGAGTTCAATAGATGATAAACAACCAGGTGGGTTGTAGATGAATCCAAATGGTCATTGGAAGTCATGAGTGCGGTCAAGGGAGAGTTTATCCACAAAGAAACGAAGCAGAGATGGACTAGAAGCTCAGTGAAATTCGAGCACAGATGGAGAAGCTAGCATTCAATATGCAGGGAAAAGGTGCGTTAGAGGTACGAGTGGCCTTTGAAGAGGACAACTAAGTGGATTTATTAGTAGTTGTTGTCCAGGAGGCAACAACATATGTTAAGGAGGTGGATGAGCCATGTTTAAAACCTTAGTCATAAGGGAAAGAGATCTGGAAAGGGTATCGTAGATTGCTAGGTGAGAAATGAGTAGGGATCAGTGGATATCATAGACTACCAGGTGGGAAAGGGAGAAGAGATGAGATCAACTGAGAGTTCACATCAGGAGAATTTGACAAATGAGGAGGTATAAGGAAGACCTCACTCAGGTGAATATTCACGCAGAGCAGTGAGTCGTGTGAATGAAGACGATGATAAGTTAAAAACTTTCGTCATCAAGGAGAAGGATCAGAGAACCATCCTAATTGTTGGGGGAGTTGAGACATTCCTACCAAGAAACCAAGGAGAGGCTAGCACAGGTGTGGTGGATGCAACAATAGGACAACAAGCTGAGAATGTCATGAAGGAGGAGGAACAAATGTGGAAATCTGTCCCAACAGAAGAACTCCCAGTTGGGTTTCTCACTTAGTCGGAATTGGAGATAAAGGAATTGGAGGATTGGTTGAACCATCCGGAACCAAAAAGTGGCTACCGGAAGATAGCCATGTGAGAGGAGACACACTAGTTGAAGTTGCAGCTGGGGAAAGATGGAAAGGATCCAGCCGAAGGATTGATAAGAGTTGATTTGCTAGGGAAAGAGGTAGATGAGAAGAAGTTCAATGGTGAGGAGACTGAAGAAGTGGAGGTTGTAGCAATGTGGCGAGCTAAGGCCACAAACAAAGATGATAACAAAGACAAGGAAGAAGTGCAACGAGCTAGTCTACAACAGAAGAGCTAGCCAATGGAGAAGTTGGACGAGGTGATTGAGGAAGTGATGAAGTTGATGTCGAGCTCAGCAACAGAATCAATCATCATGAGGAAGATGGATGAAAGGAAACCTGGACAAGCAACAAGGATGATGCAGGAGCAGAAGAAGTGAAGCAGAGCAGCCGAGAGACAAATCCAAAGGAAATTTTGGGATCCAGGAGGATTTCAACCACACTGGAGAGCTCATGATTTTTGTAGCTGTGGAGTATGATGCAGGAGCATCGCTCCACCTCATCACATGCCAGTTGGATTTCATGCATGGTGCACATTCAAGGAAGGTAGAGGCATCACCCTCTCATTTTTCCTCGAGAATCCAAAGCACGATCCAAGCATTTAATGATGACAAGCTGGAGGAGAAGAATTGTGCCTTTGCATAAGCTGGAGATAAGGTCACCATTAAGTGGTTGATGACATAGTGTATCTGTATCCAATTTGGAGCATATTTCCATCATTGTAATTTTCCATTTCGAATAGGCCTTTGAATGGTGATTTGACACCACTAGTTTAGCTTCCAAGGGAGGCTCGTTGAGCCCCTCTTGTATAAATTGATATATTGTTGAAAAGTAGAGGTTAGAAAGTAGAGGGGTTAGCTAACATAGATTTAGCCAGGAGAAGAAATGCATAGGGAGAGAAATATAAAGATCCGAGACTCAGTTGTAGCTCAGACTCCACCATTGTAATTTGGCATTCTACCATTAATAGAAAATGACAGTTTTTCCTGTTTCAAATTTATGTGTAATGGATATTGTGTTATGAATGTCATTTGCGTGTTTGTGAATTGTTGATGAATGTTAGGAATCGTCTGCAGGGATAGAGATATAGTTTTCTTTCCACGAGTGTGTTGAGTTAAGTCTAGATCTCTAGGCTAAGTGCAAAGAGTGCATGATAGAGTGTGGAAACTCTGTAAGCCAACGCAAGGGGTGTGTGTCTAGATTTAGTGGAGCCAGAAGAGAGATTTCTAGGAAGGAATACCATATTAATTCACAGATTCAGGGATAAATTTCAGGGTGGTTAAGGGCCTTGGAAACAAAGACTATGTGGGAAGAAGCACAACGCAGAGTTACTAAACACTCTATAAGACTATGCTAGGAGGGCATTGAGGTAGTACGTGTGTGCATAATGACAACACAACTAGAAGTGTTGTTATCCTTAGAAGAATCGAAGAATTGCTAAACATTATGAGGAATGAAGGCTTTGCAAGAGTGCATCAACAAAGGAAAGAAGATGCCTTAAACCTTTCCATAAGGCTAAGGGAGAAGCTTCCTGGAAGCTTAGTCGAGCGTAAGGGGTGTGCCAAGGAGACTGTAAGTCCATCTTACAAGCTCAAGAGGAGGAGCGAGAGACTTCCAGAAGGGCAGGAAGAAGAAAAATAAGTCCATTGAAAAACATAGAGAAACTGGGAACCTTGGAGGTTTTCAATCCGAGCAAAGTCACAGAAGGACCTGCGTAGAGTTCTACAAGGAGTGCAGAGGAAATATCGAGAACATTCTAATTCTCGAAAGGGAGAAATTGCGTTAAGTGTGCAAGGGATTCAAGGACTTGAAAAAGCCCCAAAGACGATGGAATAGTCCATCGTTGGAGGAGACGGGTGGTAGGAGGTCAAGAGGTTCAGGAGGAAGAACTTTAGAAGGTCTTTTAGGGGTAGATAGAGAAATTTGTGAAGTTGCAAAGAGTGATTTCAAATCCAAACCGTTGGATCTGGAAGGGCACGTGGAAGAAATCCACGCATTTCGGGGGAAGAACCCTTCGGAGAAAGTGAAGAGGAGAATACTCGAAGAGTTGGGGTAGCTGAAGACATCCTAGCCATCCGTCGAGACAGGATACGTGGTGAGAGATCAGCACTTCGTTGATTCACAATCGAGAGAAGTGGAGTTGAGAGAAGAATGGTCTCACGAATTCCAAACTCGTGAATTGATCACAGTCGTTGGTAACGAGGGGAATGTGGACCATAGATCTGGTCCCGAAGGATTTTCCGATTTAGAGATAGGGGAAGAAAAGTAAAAAGCTCATGATTGTCCTGAAGCATGGGATTGTGAGGGGAGATGGCCCACGGTCAAAGTCCTGGGTCACATCAAAGAGAAGGTCTAGCACAGGGATCTAGCAGTAATGACATTAAGATTCAGAAAGTGCTGAAGAGAGTGTACGTGGTTGCTACATAACTTTCACCGAGGAAATTAGAAGTGACCGTGTCAAGTTAAAAGGGGTTCCATCCGGAGTCTGATGAGCCATTATGTTCAATGACTTGAACGATCCTAGACCAGGAGGTCGAGTCAGCCCTAGAGGAGAGAAGGAGAGGGGGAGGTTGACGCCATCATATCTCCACACTCTCCTTCACTCTGGATACACTAGCTCATCATCACACCTTAATTAATCAGTTACAAGAAAATTTGAATTCCTCAGACGCCAAGGGGAGCGCATGGAAGTAATTCTGGAAGCCAGGCCATCCAACTCTTCAGCGCAAAGCCAAAATGAGAAGAAAAGAAGTAGGGTAGACCCAATTCTGCTCGATCTGAATGTAGCACTCAATCCCCCACCAGAGGAAGACCGATCTCCATAGGAAGACCGAGCCTAAGTAGATCAGCAAGGCACTTCAAAATTTTGTAAAATGGAATAAATAAATCTTTCCGAAAGATAGTTTTAATATAGATTCAAAAAGCTTAGATTTCAGAAGTAGAATCTTTGATAGACTCTTTGTTGTAAAATTGTGATGGAAATTTCGTAGTTGGTATCCTCTACCAGTATCCAGTTTTGTACTATGCGACCTTGGTCATGCCTTATATATATATAAAATTTCAGGTTTTGTAAAAAAAAAAAATTATTATATGATAAATGTAAATACAACATTTGCAATATATAATCTTGGAAAAAAAAATTACAACATACAAATTTTACAATATATATATATATATATATATATATATATATATAACATTTTTGCATTACAATATTATATTAAATTAAGGTAACTATGAAGGTACGAGGTTTCACTAGCTTAACTATGAAGACACTAGGTTTCACTAGTTGTGACAAAAAACTTCCATGAGTGAATGGACTCCATATTTGATAGTAAAGTTTCATAATGGAGGAACTCTACCTTGTAGATCAATTTTGGTTTAATCAATATAATTTCATCGCTTAGGAATATGCCATGGATCAAGCCAGATATATGTCGTATATTTCACTCTAGATTATATGTTATAGTCTTGACCTTCTTGTTTTTTGAAGAATAGATTACCAAATGGTGTAATATAATGAGAACTTAATAAAATCCATAAGGTATATATTAATGTCCAAATTACAAAATGTTATTCTAGAGGAGTAATATTCATTTATTTAGTCATTTTTATTTGTGTGACTAATTATTTATTACGCTTTTTATCCAACGGTCAAATTAGTCATTTATTGTATTCATTTATAGTTGTGTTGCAAAAAATTAGTAGAATTTATTCATTTTTAGTTGTCTTTACTATAAGTTTAAGTCACATAGTCATTTATTTGCCAAATTCTACTAGTGATCAAGTACATGAATTCTTTGTTTTGGCGTAAATTTTTCCTCTAGCTCAATAAGAAAGCTACGTAAATATGAAGTTCCATCATAAATAGGGTAGTCTCTAACTTATGATACAATCCACTCGGAAGCTATGATAGTCACACATCAGCTTGAGAAGTTCTCATATATTTCCTATTTCCAGTTATTGAACACTACCTCTGCATCTTCCCTTGCAGATTGAATACTCTGCCAACTTACCAAGACATTTGCAATGGGATTAATGTATTCTACCCACCTCCATGTAGTCATAGTATATAGGTGATCCAAATCATCTTCTTCCATATTCTCCTCTATCTGGTTTGTATATTGAGGACCTCAGTAAGGGTCTAAAGGTCAAGTTACCTTCATATCATCCACTTCAAAGGTCATGATTTCCCTCTTAATATATATAATAGTGTAATTCTCATAATCCCAGTCGATGACCAATAGATTTTGGTATGGGTCCTTCTCCCCCATGATTTCTATAACCTCAAAGTTGACCATTGTATTTACTCCAGCTAAGTCCACTTCAACATTCTATAGCCTCCCAATAGGATAGATACAATATTGATTGGCCATACGAAACTGAATGGAAGAATACACGATCTTGGGATTACCCATGGCCTCCCAAGTATTCTTTGGTAGTATGTTGATGTTCGACCCCAAATATAACATAACATCGCTAATATCGCAGTCGTCGATGTGAGTATTGAGTATGAGTTACCTTCAATATCTCTGCTTCATCTTCTATATTCTACCTGTATTTATCTATGGGAGAGGAGCAACAATTAGTTCTTCTGGGTTCCCTTCAATCTCTAAAGTCCCCTTGAGATTGTTCTGCAACTCCTTGGTGATTTGTTTGTCATCCATAATGTCATAAAATAATCAGATCCATAAATCAAAAGTCTATGGAGGTCTCGCTGGAGGATCTTTCTCTACCAAAACAATTTCCACAATTTTAGGTTGAAGCTCATGGATTGAGTCTATAGGTGTCAGTGTTGCAGGATTATAAATCCATTAGAATATATCAACAACGTCCTTAAAGATTTTTTTTTCTCAAGGGAGTCATTTTTAACATCTTTCAATAGCGCCTTGCAGATATTACTTTGAGTAGAGTTATCAACATCGACACCAGTGTAACAACCCTAAACAAGGTGTCACAAAACTCTTGACACATTCAACAATGGTTAAGAAAAAACATTAATATA